>VXAU01006136.1:776079-843673 GCA_013399695.1 Formicarius rufipectus
TTTTTTGTTTGTTGTTTTTGTTGGGTTTTTTTGTGTGTTTTTTTATTTTTGGGTGTGGGGGTGGTTTTTTTTTTTTTTTTTTTTTGGCGTTGTTTTGTTTTGTTTTGTTTTGTTTTGTTTTAATATTGGAGTATGCTGAGCCAAAGAAATCATGACAGCAAAATTGCAAATTTTACCCAAGTTCAATGTAAGGCCATGAAATAAATAACTTAAATTGAAACAACCTTTTTTCTTTTTATTTTTCTTTTTTTTTTTTTTAATTGAAACGGGTTGTAATACTAAAGCTTTAAGGAGATGCGGCGTTTTCTGTCTAGGGTGGGGTTTTTTTACTGGAACAAAGTACGTTTTCCCCCGGTGCCGCCCATCCCTGCGCCGATCCCGCCGGGCGTGGGCCCGGGGGCGGCTCCGCGGGGCAGCGGCGCCACCCGGTGGCCACCGGCGGAACGGCAGGAGGAGCCGCCCGCGGCGTCGTATCCTCGAGGCGTGCCGAGCCGCCGGCTCGTCTCCTCGCACCGACCTTCTCGGCGTTGCCTCCGCTCCCTTTGCGGCACCAGAAAACTAAACTCACCCTGTTTTCGAGGGGTTTGCTTTCAATCCTGGTAGAATAGGCGCAGTGGGGCGGGACCTACTGCTCTGGAGAGCAGTGTGAGTACCAGGTAGGTGCTAGAATCATCTCAGACCCTGTGTGCCTCGTTGCTCCTTTGGCACCAGTCTCAGGTGGCTACGTAAGGGGCTGAGGGCGTGGGGAACAGGCAGTGAGAGAGGGTGGCTCGGCACTGCTTAAACCACAGTGCCTGCAGGAACAGCCTAGTTTTTTTCGTTACAGGGGCATCCTTGGATGACCAAGTGACACGGAGCAACACTTGAGTGCCTAATTTCTGAGATTTGTTCAGTCTGGCAAAATCAATAGGGAGCTGATTTGCAGGAAAACATGGTTTCTTACAGCACTGAGCAAAGAGTATGAGAGCCCAGAATGCTGCTCAAGTCCCCTTCTCTCCATGATTAGAGACCTCACCAAAAAAAATTGACATTTCTTTATATTCAGGAATTTGATTCTCACTACAGACTGTTTTAAGGGAGAAACAGCAGACAGTGACATACAATGGAGACAGAGCATTCTATTTCAGCTCTTGCCTAATTAATTAGAGAACAAGATGCCCATTTTATAAGCCACAGCCTTCAGTTTCTCCTCAAATGCACCTGTTACCAGCTGGATGAGAGAAACTGCTCCAGAGCTCTGTCTGACTGACTCTGAAGGTAAATATAGATAAAATCAGCCTGGCCAGCCAGGATGGCAGCTCCTACTCCATTCCTGGCACTTCAGAAAGCCTTTTGCAGAAAATGGTACTTATATCTAGCACAGTGCTTCACTCATCACCATAGCAAAAGGAAAGCAAACACCAGTTTCCCTAGAAACTGCATGTGGCAGGGCATGTTGACTTTAAGGGAGGGAAAGGATCCTAAATAAGAGAGTCCTGAGTGCAGAAGGGTAAGTGTGTGGCACACAGGGACCAAGGTGGCTGGCGTGGGGCAGGGACCACCAGGAGAATGTCTTATGGCCACTGTCCTGCATTGCTCAGTGCAGTGGTAAAGGCTGCCTTGAGGCAGAGTCCCTGTGGATGGGTGACCCAGTGTGCACAGCTTCATTGAGCACAGTTGGTCACCAACAGCTCACCAACCCCAGTCTGAGCGGAGGGATGCAGGTGGTACTCAAGGGTTGGGCCTGTTGCCATTGAGGCACACCTCTACTTTGCATTCAGAGCCCCAGAAAGCAGGCAAATTAGAGCAGGGGCCTTTGGGTTTCCTTCTCCAGGGCTTCCGGCTGGGAGAAGCAGCTACCAGTGGAGCCCTCAGCTGAGTGGCCTTGGGTGTTATTTCTGGCTTCTGTCGGAAACAACTTGCCTTAGAGATGGAACCTCAGGACTGTTCAGTCTCTTCTACTTATGACACAAGCTCCTCCAGGGCAAAGGGAGTAACTGGTGCTGGGGAAAATGAATCTGAAGAAGGCATTGTCCAGCGATTGCACATTTATAGCAATGTATGCAACCACATATCAGGCTGCATGAGTAAGGGTGAAGTCATCAAGGTGAGGGAGTTGGTTATGCCCTTTTATTTAGCACTCTTGAAGCTATATCTGGAGTACTGTGTCCAGTTTGGGTCTCTCACTGCAAGAGCTTGATCAAGTGGAACAAGTTAGACAGGAGGGCCACTGAGATAGCTAGGAGATGGTTGGAGCATGTCACCCGAAGGAAGGACAAAGAGGCCTGTCCAGCCCTCAGTAGAAAGGTTAAGGAGGCTGCTCTTGTCTATTAACAAAATGGATGCTACAGAGAAGATGAGATCAGACTCCCCTTAGCAGTACACAGTGAAAGGTCAAGGGGATGACAGAGAAAGTACAGCAAGGAAAATTCTGATTAGACCCAAATTTAAAATTTCCAGTGAAGGTGGTCAGACACCAGCAGAGGGACCCTGAAATGCTCTATGATCTCCACCTTTGGAGATATTCAAAGCATACCTCAAATCTGATCTAGCTTTGAGGTCAGCCTTGTTCAGGGCAGAAGCAGGAGGCGACCTCTACAGAGGTCCCCTCTGACTGAAACCTTTGTGTGACTCAGTTATACTGTTAAACCTATGAAAATGTAGGAAAGAGCTGGGAACAAGGAAGAACTCTGGCTTCTGAGAACCACCAGCTCTCTTCATGAAAATGAGCTCACATTTTGAAGGCAGTCTGCAGCAGAATAAAGCAAGAGGCATCCCATATGTTACCCACATGTGACCTTCACACTGGCAACTTTTAGATCTCTTGTTTAAGAAGCTGCAAAGCCAGTCCGTCCCTGGGAACTGTGTGTGTGGAGAAGAGTATTAGCTAAGCAACCCACCTGACCCAATGGAAATGTACCTGGGCTGGATGCTGCCTCTTGCTCCTCTGGGTGTTGTTGCCCTTGAGGTGCTGCTCACAGGCTGTAGTGCAACTGCTTGAGATAGCTGAAAGAGACTGTGCTCCCAGCTGTTCACTTTGCCTCAGTCAGGGCCAGGAAAATGAGAGGTATTTCTCCTCTTCAGCTATCTTTTTTTTTCTGGTCCAGTGTGATGAGACACTGAAATATACAGTGTAGGTTTGTATGGAAGAAGGTGATTGCTGTCACTGGGCACTGAACACACCATATGTAATGTCAGTCACCTTTGGCAAAGGAACAACATGCACAGTTGGCCCAAAAGTTGCCACATCCAAGATGTGGCCCTGTGATTCTGTTCCTTGGGGAGCAGGTTTGATTAAAGTGATCCTCTGGCCCTGTAAGCCTGGAGAGACTGGCCCCAGCTGAAAGACAGGGACTCACTTATGACCTCTGTGATACAACAGGGGCTACAGGTCCTATGGGGAGACAGTCACTCCCTAGCAAAGAAACACCTTGTTTATGGAGGGTGGCACTGGCACCACCTGCCAGATGGGGAACTTTTTGGCAAACCAGGGAGCATTTGAGATGTGAACCCTGCAAGGTCCTTCCCCATTACAGGCCATGACACCCTTGATCTGTGCCTGGCTCCCAGCATTTATTGCACCATTCATGTTCACTCCTGGTCAGGCATGTGGAGCCCTACAGCCCTGGCAAGGCCATGGTGACTGAAGGTCCTGGGACTGAGAAGTGTTTTTGTCATTCTTTGCTCTTTTCCCATGACACCTCTGACCCGAAGTTCAGCAGAGTTTATCCTGTCTCCTGATAATCCTGGCTGCTTTCATAATCCAGGTATGCTCTGTGTCAACCCTTCTCCAGTGTGTATATTTCTGTTTTCTGATGCTCTCGTCTCCTAGAAGAGGAAGTGGAGGGACCAGATGGGACCAGGGCCTTGATGGTAGCATACCTACAACCACCACCACTAAGGGACTGCTTTGCAGGAGAGTGGGTAGGCATGAGCCTTACTGGGCTTACAGGCAGTAATAGATTTTAAGAAAAAACAGCACAAGGATCAGGCAACCTTCCTGCCTCCTCAACTCCCCTGTTCCTTTTGGGTCTAGTCTGTCTGGCCCCACCAGTTTAGGATTTCCCTGGGACCTGTGTGTGTGACTAATTGGCCAACAGGTTTGGCTTAAGCTCAATTACAAGGAAAGAGGAAACTGTTGCTTTCCCAAAAGTCCCTCCTGAGATGTGAGAAACCTTCAGAGCAGCAGCACCCCTTTCCCACCAGTGCCAAGTTCCACAGAAATTCATATTTATTTTGGCATTTAAAGAAGCCCTCACCCAAAACTGCCTTAATATTGAACAAGTGCAAAATAGCTCTGGGCAGATTAGTATTTTTGTCATTACAGAGGTTTAAAAAAATTACTCTAAATAGCACTGTGAATCCATGGAAAGAGATTTTCACTCTCTGCTGAGCAGCATACACTGACAACCAAGTAATCAAGGAAATCACCATGCCCTCAGTTGATGGGACTGCATATGGTGTCTCTCATCCTTCCTAGTTCTGCTGCCTCTGGGGCCAAGGTACATTGGGAGGCACTTGCTGGTCTGTGGCAGTTAGTGAAGGAGTTGGTAAGTGTCTAGGTTAGGGAAAACACACATGGTAAGTGCACACTTCACTCTTATTTCTCCTGTTAGCCTGTCCCTTTGCTCTACCAGACCACTGAAGAAGGGGAGCTGGCTCTGTTTTAACACATTTTTGAATCATCCTGGGACATACTCTACCTACATTTAAACCATCAGTGACACCACAACTACTTGAAAACCTAATTTCTTTAAAGACTGTATTGTTTCAAGCACATCCCTCCTACCTTCAGTCTGCAAATCAAGAAATTGCATCATGACTTCACATACCCCTTTTCCCAGCCTCTTCCTCATTGTTACATTAGCATTCTTGAGTTTTCTCTCCCATCCTCTGTGTTATACCTGTGGACTAGTAAATGAAGAGAAGAGGAAAGGAGAGGTAGCACCATGTCCACCTCAAATTTACTAGAAAAAGGAAAGTTATCCCATGACACATATCAAACAAACTCTTAGGAGGGCTCTTTCCCATGCCAAGTGATTCAGAAGCCTCAAATGTGCCTGTGTTACCCTTCAGTGCTGGTAGGAAGAGTGGGGAAGGCCCAGGCTGACATATTCTAGACAATACTTTGCCTCAGGAAAGAAGTTTTCTTACCAAGAGCATATGGACGTGTGGTAGTATAACATACCACGTAAAATTTCATAGGAGAGGATTCTCTAAAAAGGGAGATTATAGACTCATACCATCAGGTGATTTAAAAATTATTATCATAATCATCTTCATCGACATAATTATTTTGCTTTGATATCGTTTCTACTTTCAAATATTACATGTATTAGGAATATCAGCAAGACGTATTTTTACTAACTGAATTACATAGCTACACACGCCTTTCCCATTCTTAATTATGCAAGCACCCAACAAGACACAAGTGAATAAATACAGGAGTATTGACACAGCAGATACAGACACATACAGTGATGAAAAGTTTCCATCTTTCCTCCAGCATTTGCTTACTATGGCTTGGATTTATATTTCTTAAGTTCTTAAGCACCTCTAACATCAACTTTCTTCATCCAAGGTAGCATGGAGAAACTACCAACCCTTCTGCACTCTCAAGCAGCTGATCTTTGGTCCTCAACAACAGCTTTGAAGAAGCTAGTATCTCTTTGCCATTTTTGCTCCAAGTAAAACCTCCCAGATGGCCCACTACAAACCATGGAGAGCTAGTGCTGTCACCCCACCACTCACTGGAGAAATCACATTCCCAAGACAGAACACCTGTTTCTCAGTGAGGCTGTTTGGGTTTTTATTAATTAAATATTCCACATACAAAGTAAGAAATAAATACATAACTGTGTCAGACACCAGTGTACAATATACACCCACTTGGAGAGCTCTCTATACTTATTTGTGAAATATCATGGAAAGCTATTTATCAAATGCAAAGCAGGCTACAGAATGATTCAACTCTGCAGAATTATTGTTCATCAGCAGGATGCAGTCCACACACACACGCACACACGCACGTGCATATGCTCATGCTTGCTCACTCCTAGGAAGAAGGGTGTCGGCCCTGGGTAACCTGGCTGCTTGGGAAATGTTTGTGTTAATGCCACAGACACACTGAGGAGGAAGCAGAGCTCCAAGGCTCACAACATTAAATCCCTCCCCAGGGTATTGCAAGTAGCTGCGTGGAAGAGGTTTTGTCTTTGGGGATCCACAGCCTGGAGTGGCAGGGGTAGGCAGAGAGGGTTTTTGCAAGGTTGGGCTCCCCTTGGGGAGCTCAGCTGGGGCATGTGGTCAGGAGTCAGAGCTAGGAGGGAGGCTGATGCTAGAGCACAAACTGGAAAATGTGTCAGGATAAATATGTGTCTGGGTTTAATGTATTTAAATTTTCTTTCCTCTCTCCACCATGGTCCCTAGATGATGAGGAAGGTGTTGGAAGCAAATATGAAGATGAGAAAAGGAATATTCTCTCTGTTTCTTCTCCACTGATCTCTGGAGGAGAGCTAGGCAGGGATGGGAGTGAGCACAGAAGAAATGGTCGATAAAGCTGTCCTCAGTAGTACCCGATATGTCTTCATGGTGGGGCAGGAGTAGGGGATGCGTAGGGCTGATGTTCCTGGTCCTGCCCCCTCTCCTGTCAGATGCGGGGTGCAGGCATACCCACATGCTGATTAAAGCAAGTCCTCTCTGGGGCAGAGCCAATTGCAGACCCAGCTGATAATCTTCCTGCTTCTCTAGCCTTACAGCATTCCTGCTGAAAATAGGCCAGGACGATTCTCTCTCAGAAGAGAGGAACTCCAACGCATGGAGACACAGAGTGAGCAGGGACAGGATGTCCAGAGTTGTGACTGAAAGCTGTGTTTGAAGACTGAGAAGGGGCTACGAGGGTGCCTGTGTGGGGGAAAGAGGATCTCTCTCCTCTTTTGCTGGTGTAGGTTGACTTTCCTCTGCAGGATCACCTCACTTATGACCACGTCGCCCATTCCCCGTGACTGCTGATGGGCACTTAATCTCTTTGCCTTCTGTGGAGCTGCTACATGGGGCTTTTCCCACCAGTGTAGTCATGGTATGGGCTTGTCCGGGCCTTGGCACGAGGGATGGAGAAATCATTCTGAGGTTCAATGGCCTGAAAATGAAGCACAAAAGTCTTTGCCTTTGAAAACTGGAGAGAAGTAATAGAGCAGGAAAAAAAAAAAAAAAAAAAAGAGGGGAGGAAGAAAGTGAACTGAAAGTTTCCTGAGAATGTGATCTGAGAGTGAGGCTGTGAAAGAGGATCGTGGCAGAACAAATCAGTGATGGAGACATGTCACCATAGGACTTGTGGAGACCTGATGTGATCTGCCAGACCTGGCTAGGCTATGGTCTGAAAGAGGACAGGTGAATGGACAGGTGGACATGCAGACTGCCCATTCTCAATCAGTAATACAATTTCCACTGTCTGCTGGTGGGAATGCATTCAGGACATAAGCTGGGGGGGGAAAAGAAACGCAATCTCCTTAGGAAAGAAAGGACACAGTCTACTGCAGGAACTGCACTCAAAAATCTGATGTAAAATCCTGAAGTATTAAGAACTACAATCCCAGACTTTACCTTGGGCCCCTTCTTGCCTTTCCATGTCCCTGGACATGTCACAGCTCCTTTCCCCAGCCACAGGCACCTCCACAAACACATCATGGTAACACTTGACTCCATATGAAGCACCTGCTTGCCTCCACAGAGCCTGCTCTAACTCCATCTGTCTTTGTCCCTTCTCCTTCCCTTCAGAGGCTGGACAACAGCCTACATGTAGTGAAAGAGTGACAGGGGGCATGAACTTACCTTCATCTGAAAGTGAGAAGTGTATGGGGAGTAACTGAGGTCTCCTGTGTTTCCTGAGTCACAAGACAAGAGAAGGGGAAAGTTTAGTGCATTAGCATTATACAGTAGTTTGGAAATACCACATCAAGGGAGACTCACAGGGCTTGTGGCTACATTAGCAGCTGCTTTCAGACTGGTCTAACTATGCAATATGCAGGCAGGAATGGGTTAAAATCCACAAGTGGATGACTTATTAAATATTTCCTTCTGAAAGCAGGAATGAATGGTATTGCAAATAACAGGACATTGGTGGCCTTGGAGTTTAGACATGTCCTGTTGCCTCACAATTACTGTCACCATCACCAGCCAAATCCCTCCCATTTGTATGCACAAGACCCACTCTGTGGTATTCCTTGGGAGAGCGCAACCTTTCTTGGCTACTCTTTTACAAACCTGGGTGTTTGACTCCCAGTGACAAGTGTGATCTCTGTAGCAGATCCACAGGGAGGGGAATCACATCTCCTACCCATACATTTGGGAAGCCTCAATTGGTAAAACATTTTACTTTGTCCAAGTAGGCAGGAGATTGATAGAGGAAAGGAAGACCTCCTTGCCTCCTTTTTGGATGATGGGCTCATTCTTAAATGGATAATGGGAATCAGATCAGAACAGGAATAAATAACCTCAAGATATAACCTGGAGAGGTCTGAAGAGCTGGTGCATCACTAAGAGACAAAAAACCTTCCTGATTTTTTAACAAAGACTTCCCAGACATAACAGGGTCATAAGGAGTTATGTTTCAGGCCTGATATGCAGCAAGTCTCCTACTCAGTCACTTCTCCTACCCATCTTTGACTTTTGCATTGGTCCCTACTCATTTCCCTCTTGTCTGGAGATTAATTTTCACATTAATTTCTGAAGTTTCATCAGGATGAACCTTTTCCAACCTCTGAATTACCTACTGTCTTCAAATCTTTTCTTGTAGCCCTCCTACCCTTTTTAGCTCATGAGTGGTACTTGTGTGCTTAGGGCTGGAGGACAATGGAGTCATCCACTTCATACCTTGCATAATTTCATCTTGGGTGTAGGCACGGTTGTCCACTCCAGTTGTCTGCTTTATGAATTTGGGTTGGCAGAAGTCATTTTCTGGAGGGTAGTCCTCTAGCTTCAGAGGAGCAGTGAGGAAACAAATTTCAGGGACAATATACATTATCAGAAAAATCCAACCATTGGACACCAGAGCAATGGCCACAACAGGATCATCCCACATTGTTTTGTTTAAAACAGTGTTGCCTTTTGTGAGCATAGTAATCCACACTACCCAAATGGCAATGGAGAACAGGACTGTGACAAAGATGTGTGCCCCATGCCTCTTCCAGCTTTTGTACGACCCACAGAATGTGAACATGGAAACCAAGAAGGTCAGAGCCATCAAGAAGAGCACGTAGATCAAAAGCATGACAAAGTCTTTGTTGGTATCCTCCCGAGACATATTCAGAAAAGTTTCTTTCTGGTTTACTAGCATAGTGACTAAGTACTCAATACTGATCACAACTTGTACCAGGGCAAACGAAACAATGAGGAGCAGCAGCACCCGCCAGGAGAAGGGCTTTCTTCCTCTCACTAGTTTGCTGAGGTTGCAGGCATGGATGAGGAGGCACGAGAAGCAGAGAGCAAAGATGACTCCAAATAGGAAGAAGCGAGTGGGGCGAGTCCTGTCATTGAGTTTAATGATGAAAGCAAAAGTGAGACCAAAAATGCCAAGTGTGCCTAAGAGAAAGAAAAAATAGACGGAGATCATATGCCGCTTGCTGTTGTCTTGGACTTTACAGATGAGAAAGAAGAGCGAGCAGATGAGGAAAATGGTGATGAGGATGCCTGCTGCAGCCAGCGACTCCAAGACAATCCCCCAGGCTATCTCCGTGTCACAGAGGAGGTAGTAGTCAGCATGGATACTGCCACAGCCTTGGGGAGGTGACGTTGTCATCCTCTTGCCTTCTTGAGCAATCTCCCTGTGAAATGTTTCCCCAAAGCTGTAGAAGAAGAAAAGACACAAGCTGTCATATCAACTATCTGGGTGCTGCCAGCAGTGGGGAAGGAGAGGCAAGACAGAACTCCATCCTCATCTCACTGGGCAAGGGCACCACAGTGATAAGGACATTGGGCTGTGGGAGCAGAGCCATCTCCTTGTTTGGCATCAACTGTCTATGAAGAGCAAGCCAAGCCCCTCAGCAGGAGGCAATTCACCTTGCATGTCCTCTGCACCATGCCTGGGGTTGTGCAGTGTTGTAGGAGTGTGGGGAGCAGGGAGAGGATGAGGCGTTTTCACTTTTCATGGGCATTAGCTTGGTGCCCTGCAGTGCAGAGATTGAGCTGCACTTCTGTGATACAAGAGCAGCTGTTAGTCACAACACAGTTTACCCTTTTTGACAAGTTCAAACCATGTCAGTAGCTTGTACCAGTGAGGTTCAGAGATGAACAATGAAGAAAAGGAAACTCATTATTCTGTTTATTTTCCCTCTTTTACTTTCACTGAAGCACTTCTGGCTGTGATTTACTGGGATGAATGAAGAGGGAATGTTAATGCCTTTACTGTTATGAATGAAGGGGGAACCTTACTGCCTTTTACCCTCCAGATAACTAACCTGGATGCCTCCAGCTTAGCTCTTCTCACTCCAAATTAAATAGCAAATGCAGGCCACCAACCATTAGCCCTAAACTCATATTCCTCCTTTCTCATGGCAGTGCAGAAATAATAAGTTTCTCAAAGACCTCAGTCTCCTCCCTAAGATATTGTTTTGTACTGACTAGAGGCCTGACATGTCAGAGTGAATGCTGTTCACTGCATAAAAAGTAACCACCAAGTTACTGCAAGAGGATTCCATGAGTCAATGATGTCAAGGTCTCTAATGCACCTACTTCATTTCAGCTGCCTCATAAAGATTTGAGTGCTGTCTAAGTAAGCCTGTCTCGCCAGAGGATCAAGAGGGCTTAAGGCAGCTTTTTAGGTGTGCTCTGCCCATCACCGAGAGGAATTAAGTTCCCTATTTCCTTGGGAGCTTGAAGCATATGCAGAAACTACTGCAGGAAGGGTTGGGTACCTCATGGTTCATTATGCAGGCACTGAGTGAGTTTAGATTCCAGGGGCCAGGTACCGCTTTCTAGATACCAAACTGCTCAGTTAGGCGTGTCTCTCAAATCTATCAAAACAGGAGTTTAGATACAGTATCAGAATGAAACACGGGCGAACCTGTGTTTAACGGTGACCCACACTAAAAAATCAGGGGTTTTCTGACAGATAAAAAATTGACCTTGCAAAATTTAGACTTTAGTGCTCATTATGCCATTTGCCTTGATTTCCCCCCTCCAGAACAACATACTGCAAAATTATCAATATGGTTCTAAAACCCTTTCAACAGATTTTAGGGACTGCAGACTTTGTTGTCAATAAATGATAGTTGATCTAATCAAGGGATGAACAAAAGGTGAAAATATCACTGACACTTTCAGCCCCACATATGCTTCAATGTGACCTGCTTATAACAGAACTTGTGGAATATTCTTCCAACTTTTAACTTCACTGTATAAAAGGAAATGTGCAGCTATTCAAAAACTGGCTGCAATAAAATACAAATTATTCAAATATGCAGAAACTTTGGACTCCCAAATGGAAAGAACAGGGTAACTGGATAACACATGCAGGAGTTTTCACAAATCATTGTTCACAACATGTTGGGGATTTATGATCTCTTGCACAAATAGCTAGGAGTTATCTGGATATTTCTGAGTAACAAATAATGAATCTTTCTGAAAATCTGTAGAGCAAAGGCTAACGTTTTATCCATAGATATTTACTATTGAACAGATTAGCTTATCTATTCACAGCTCTGGCAGATAGATTGGTGCTCGCTGTTGGGGCACGTGGAGAGCCCGGAGAGCCAGCGCAAGACCTTATGGCAGCATGGAGCACACCCACTGCTTTGGGTCCTGACTATTGCTGACTGTACGCAGTACTTGCCACAGCCAGCCACCACGGCCACTGGAAAAATACGATATAAAGAGCCTTGCTGACTTGGAGAACTGGGCTACTTGTAACAATTTCAACTGCCTTTTTTTTTTTTTCCCGGGGTAGGTGTTCTGTGAGGCATGATGAGGCCTGAAGATTCTCTGTTCTGTCTCCTGGGTGAGTGTTGTTCCCCATAAACTGAGTCTGCTCATCCAGCACCTACAGACATGTCTAGGAATTCCAAGGGGCTCTGCAGTCTGTGCAAAGGAGCCTACGGTGTGGTAGCTTACACAGCACACCCCAAATCATAGCTCTCGCTTGAGTGCTGAGTACTCTCCCTCCATCCACCCCGACCCTCCTCTCTCATGGATGCTTGTGTATAAAATGCACTCACCCACCAGTTTCAAATCGTTTCCGAGGAATGTGTCATAACCCCCCCAGCTCCAGATGGCAATCCCATGTTGGAGTCAAGTGTGGAAGGCGCTCTCAGTTCACCGTGGCACCCCATGGCCCTGCTCTCCCACCATGGTCCTCCACGCCATCCCATCCGCAGAAGGCAAGCCTGTCCTGGATCCTATAAAACACTGCCTTGAATTACCTTTAGATCCTGCTCGTGAAGGCAAACAAGGAGGCTCCGTCTGCAAGAGGCGAGTTTCCAGTGCTCAGTGACACGGGCCCCGGCGCTGCCGTAACCCTGGCGAGCAGAAAGCTCCGCGCTCGCCCTTCGTGGGAGCTTTAACAGCTGGAGGGCTGAGGAGGTGGGGCTGAGCACGCCTGTTCCAGTTCCACCGCCTCTGCTCTCCCACAGGACACGGCTATGAAAATTCAGTCCCTGTGCCAGGAAATGAAGTAAGACCTCCTGACGTCAGTGGGGCACTCACCCCTGCGGCGGGGTGGGGATGGGGCCGCTGCTTGGCCCGGCCCTGGGACGGGACTGAAGGCTCCTCAGTCAAGCACCTGATAAGGTGCTCCCCTGTCTGACTCCTGCCTCCCATGGGTGGGGACTGGGACTATGAATAGCAGCGCGTCCTCTCCCTGGCTCCAAACCTTTTGTCTCTTTGCGTGCTTTCTCACCACCTGAGTGGATGCGAAGTGAGAGGCGAGGAGGTTGTGGGGTGCGGACAGTGCCCTGAGGGAGAGGGGCTGCAAACCTGGCTCCAGAGCTGGTTTTATCGGGGCTCTCGCTGGATGCTGCGACTGCATATGGGGACACGTCAGCTCTGCTTGTCCCTTCCACCGGTGCCAGTGAGAGCCACCACCTCTTCTCCTGAGAAGGGCAGCTTGACTTTCCTTGCATGTTTCTCAGCCCAGCCTTGCTCTCTGAAGGCTCAGTTCTGCCTGCTTGTGAGCGCTGAGTCACTCTGTCCAAATTGCTGCCCCAAATGGTTAATGAACAAAGGCAATGACAAATTCCCCCTTGCTCTACTTTTTCTGCCTCTGGCTTGACACACCTATCGGCACAGTCCCATCCAAATCCTCCTGTATCTCCAACGTGTTCATGACTTCATTTGTTATTTTAACTATTACTCACTGGCCATATTTTATTATCCTGATTAAAGAATTGACATCATGGCCTATCCACCCCGAGCAGTCCCTATACACAGCCCCTAAAACCTGGAAATCCCTCCCACCTTGTGAAGTCTGTGCTCCTTCCCAAAACAGGGAGCTGCTGTATGTGCCTGTGCTGAGATCTGACTGCCTCAAGTATCTCATCTGCATGTTAATTTTTTTGTTTTGTTTTGTTTTGGTTGGTTGGTTGGTTTGGTTTGTTTGGGGTTTTTTGTTTGTTTTGGGGGGGGGGGTTGCTGTTTTTGTTTTGTTTTAGGGCTTCTGGCTTATTTCTGGGTGCTGAGCCTTTATGAATGTCACATGTAGGGATCACCACAAAACACCTGCAAGAGAGTCCTCTCTTTCATACCCCAGGGATGTACATAAAGGCCTGCAGGTATGAGTGCCTCACCCAGTAAAAGGCAACAGTGCATTCACTGAGTGATGGGCCATGCTGAGCCCTGAGACAGTTCCTCATGTCCATCTTACTTTTCTTTAAGTGTAAAATCCTGAGGTTTCTTAGGAAAGGACATACCAGGTTTCTTTACATGAAATTAATCTAAACTTTAAAGTAGGTCCTAGGCTTAGTGAGCCAGCCAAGAAGGAGGCAGTTATGAAAAATGAGAGGAGAAAAGAAGTGATGGAGAGGAGTTTAGCACTATCTCAGTGGGACCCAACCTGTCTAGGAAGACATCCCAAGAAGATTTTAAAGGTCACTGGTCACTGCCAGGCTATTTGCATCTTGTCAGAGCACATTATGGACTGCCAGCTACTTTTCTACATTGACACAGACACGCAAAACTCTATGGAATAGACCATGTCAAATGATATCGGGGGAAAAAAAGAGGAAAAGATAAAAGCACAACTGACATTTTACAGAATGCCTGAGAAATCCTTGACAGTCAGTCATTAAACATACTTTGTACTTTCAAAAGGTTAATAAATGGGGCTACATTAAAAAAAAAAAAAATCCCAAGTGACTTAGGAGCCCTAAGGCTGCTGACTCATACTATGCAACTTGAGACATGCTGGCCATGGCACTCACACTCTGCCAGGGAAGGTGGAGAAGCATCCATATCCTACATGAAAGAGTACAAATGGCACAAAGTTATCTCACTTAAAAGGTGAGATAACTGTCACTTTGCTTTAGTGACAGGATGTAACTTG
Source organism: Formicarius rufipectus (assembly GCA_013399695.1). Lineage (NCBI taxonomy): Eukaryota > Metazoa > Chordata > Aves > Passeriformes > Formicariidae > Formicarius > Formicarius rufipectus. The sequence goes on from VXAU01006136.1 coordinate 790,586, forward strand.
CAGATGGAGGAATCTAAATTTAGATGTCTGATGGTTATTACCTAAATGTGAGATGAGTATCTCAACTCTCAAACAGCCAAAAGGTCAGAAGGACTGTCCTAGCTAATTGGATGCAGGTGCCTATTTCTGTGTACACTGATGTGCTCCCAGGTGTGGTTGTCTGAATCGCCTGGGGACTCATGTAAGTTGCTGGAACATCTCATAGTGTCATTTGATATGCCATAGTGTCTCCTGCTCAGCTGCCAGTGACCACTCCAGGAGCACATGAATCTCCCATACCTCCTGTATCAGATCTGGCAGTCCTGTGAGGGTATTTTGGATACCCTTAGGCATCTCAAATCACCTTTATAAGAACCAATGGATTGAGTGCTCAGTCTCCACTTGCTCTTTCAGACTTGAGATGCCCAGCTTACATGTAGGTACCTAGATATAGACATCCACTATATGGAGTTAATTCTGGTACATCAGCATAGATAGTTAATTGAAGGTACTGTATCTCTGTTAGCTGTTACTCAGTCAACAGGACAGGAATGGCATATAAGATACAAGCGCCACAGGAAACAGTCCTACTGGAGCATCAGCTCACACAGAATAACCCAGGGGACCTCAAATGACCCTAGGCACCAGTATACCAGCAATTAAATTGACTTCTAGATGTCTACAGAGCAGACTTCACTGGAGACAGTCATGCAGATTCCCACTAGAGGAAGTTCCAGTGGAGCTGCAGTTGATCTGCTTCACAACAAACCAACTCATACCTGAGAAGTACCTGTTTCTTTCCAACAGCTATGAAGGAAGCCTCCTTTGCATGGGAAGCTGTAGGAAGCAAAACAGCTTTGGCCTTGTTGCTGCCCTGGACAACCAAGCTGGGTGCTGGTGAGTGGACAAGGGTTGACAAAGAGAGTTAGGGACAGCAGCAGGATCTGACCACTTTGGCCAGCAGACACCTACAACTCCCCTTCCAGTTCTCAGGCAGCAGAAAAAGGTGGAGGATGAGGGCTGGGCTCTCCCTCTGTGTCATCTCTGTTCCTTCCCCCTTCTTGCTGTTGGCATTGCCTGGCTCTGGTCCTTCCCATGGGGTGCCAGTTCCCAGGGCTGCCCACAGTGCCCTGGGACAGCCCTTTTCCACTGGCTTCAGTGCTACAGGTCTGAGCTGACAGAAGAGAGAAAATGCTGCAGCCCCCTCAGCTCAGCCAGGTGTGTGGAAGCAAGCATGTCTGAGAAGTTAAGGCAAACAATAAAACAGGTAGATGTCTGGGGAGAGATGGTGCATGGCACTGTGGAATGTGTCTAAATAACATGTTTATTTTTGATCTGCATTGTGAATATGCCTATGTCATTCTTTTTGCATAGCTACCTATGCACAACAAATAGCTTGACAACATAAGAACAGCCTTGCTCCCTGAAAAAAAATCCCCCCTGCCACTACTTATTACAATCATACTTCTAACATTGCTGCAACCTCCACCTTGTGCTGCTACAGCCATTTCCTTCATTCTCATATTAGTTCAGGTATAAACATTGTGACATTCTTGGAAACAGCCTCGCACAGAGATGACAAGTCTTCATCCAGCCATCTCGGAGCACCTCTGCCTTAGATAAGAGACAAGAGATAAGACAAGGGAGGGGGTGTAATTTCTGAAAATGGACCTGTGGAATTTTCTCATAACACTGGGCTTCTTCCTGAGTCTTGTCCCCGAATCCCTCATGCTCTGACTCTGAAAGCATGTATCTAAGGGTTACCAAAACCTCTAAGAGTTAAATAATTTTTATTTTAATTGAAAAGTGTTGTGGTGAATATTATCTAAGATAATTGCAAAAGAAACTCATTCGGATGTCCTTCAGAGCCACTCCTTGTCTTCACAGCCCTCAGTTCTTCCGAACTGCTATGCTCCCTGCCATTTTCAGTCTCAGGAACAAAATAAACATTTCTGGTATGACAACGATGTGCTTTTCTTTATGTGTTGATTATTGACTCCTCCAAAAGAAGTTCCTTTCTTTAAATGGGCGGGTTTTGGCTAACCCCTCCCTGGCTCCTAATTGCCCAGATTCCTGACACATGACTTTAAGTTCCTGGGAATGGGAGAGATTTGGTCAAGAAAAGGGCAAAGAGACTAGTTAAAGTATTGAAATCAGTGTTACTGAGTATGTCCAATAAAGAGAAACTTTCAAACCTGTAAATTGTCTGGTAGAGCATCCCTAATTGGTCAGAAAACCTTGCTTCTGGAAATGTAATGGAAACGGAATGCCTCGTCCTTCAATAGGAACATAATGCTCTGCAATGCTGTGAACAGGATAACTTCTGTGTGGAATCCCAGGTATGAACAGCCTAGTACCTGGAAACCCAAGGGTAGGGGCTAGCTTCTGGAGCACCCACTGAAACTGTGGTGATTTCATGCCTTGGACTTGCTCCTATGCCACAGGAACAAGTATCACACTGTCTTTTGTACTCCAGAAGTGTAGAAGCTGGAGCAAGAATGGGCAGCAACAAATGGGGAACAGCTGAGACTGTGACTATCAGCACTTCAGCCAGTAAGAGCCTTTTCATACAACAAAATTGGTGCTTTTGAAGTGAGAAAGTTAAAAAATTTAATTAGTTTTATCACATCCTTTAGGACTTTCAACAGTATGCTGATAAACATTTCACTCATGACAACTGAGCCATTCCTCTAGATGGAGCTTCCTGGAGGTATCCTATGGCCATCCACTTACAAGATCAGCAAAGAGTGCTCCAGTCCACCTTTATAACATTAGCCCCACCTGCTTTCAAGCTGATGTGTTCCCAAAGCAGCAAGTTGCCCTGATATGGACGACGGGGTATTGTATGTAGACAGACATTTTGGGAGAAACACATAAACAAGGGATCTGAAAACATATCCCCAGAAAAGAATACATGCCAAGGGAGATCCAGGAGGACCTGCATTTTCTCTCTTCCAGAAAGGCTGACCTTGAGGCTGAAGCAATGATTCAGAAGAGTGCAGATGCTTGGCTGCATCTTTAGCTAGTAAAGCATGACAGAGAGGCTCACATCAGAGTACTCCAGGAGGAGTCAGCCTTGTGTGCCAGCCTGGTTTTGGTACCCTTGTTTGGTCACTAATGATGTTCCTTTCAGCATTCCTTGCCCACTGTGCCTAGAATAGTTTCCCCTTTTCCCTCCTTTACCACTCCACTTTGTGTGGTTAGGAAGACTAGTTGAGATTAGCGCTGAGAAAGGATTAGGCTCTCTCTTTCATGGATGGCTATTGGCAATAGAGGTCCTGAGATGCCACCCTGCCCTGGGATTGGATTTCTCCTGCCAGCAGTGTCTTGGGCAAGAGGTTCTGCAGAAGACTGCTTCCACGCAAGAAGCATTTCTGGGAATCAGATTGCACACAAAAACTCCATGCTCAATGATACAGAAAATTCTTCTTTGCTGCTTCTGGATCAAACACCACCACAAAAACACAAAGCAAAGCTGATATCCAACAGAAACTACTCCTCCCTCTTAGACTTCATCAGGGGAAAAAAAAATTGATAGATTTTGGATTATTTTTTATCAACAAACTTCATGCTAGTATAGATCTTTGTCTCCACACAGCCAGCATAAAAGCTGACATAAACTCAATACTGTCTGCCCTGGCTAAATTATAAAAAATACAATTGCATTTATGTGTTTAATCTTAATCAGACACATCTGGCTGGACTTGATGATCTTAAAGGTTTTTTATGACCTTATTGATTCTATGATTCTATGAAATGGCTCTACACAAGTCTGCTACTGGCTGCAGAATCATGACCTGGGGAGAAGCCATCAGTTTGGGTTGGTGTACACAGACTAATCATTAATCAATGCTGTGATTTTTCTTGAAGGAAATGAGCATCAGGAGAGAAAAATATAAGGAACAATTGTAAAGTAAGGTCGAGTAATTGAATTCACAGCTTATTGCTCCTGAATATTTTCTTGCGGTTTAGAGCAGGTTCCCAGGACAGGCAGTTCCTGTTCTCTGGGTGCCACAAATCCCAGTGTCACCTCCTGGAGCTGGAGAGTTGCTGAGGAGCCATGTAGGTGGTTAGAAATCACAATCAGGCTTCAGAGAAATGTAACATGATAACACACAAGGCTTTGGTGCTAGCCTTGATGAAGAATGTCTTACTGCAGCCCTGGGAGAAGGAGCTTCTCTTCTGTGCATTTCTTCATCTTCCAGAAGAAAGCTCAGGCAGATGGAGTTGGGGACTTCTAGCTCCACAGATGCAGCTATTTCCCAGCAGCCTTGAACATTACAGTCTGCGGGTCCCCATGATTTGAGGAGAGATAGTCCATGTTCCTCTGGGGTAGAGCTGAAAACAGCAGTGCTTAACTGACTGAAATGCCAGTGAGTAGTAGTTACCAGATTATACATATGATTTCTAAAGCCACGCCCCAGTTCTGCTTGATAGTTCACCCTAGATAAAGTTTGTTGCTTGACCATTATTATAGATGAATGGAAAGGAAGCCACTTCCAGACAAGGTCACCCACTCATAGCTGTCTTCAGATCTTTACTTGTCAAAGGTCTTCTCCTACCAAGAGAAATAACAGCTCCATACAACTCACTATCCTGCTAATAAAGAGGGGCTCTCCCCCATCAGTCCTCCTCTTTATCCTTGTATTTTCACATGTCAATAACTACTGCACTGTCTTTTCCATAGACTTCAGCATATTTTTGGATGTTAACCCACAAGCACTTTGAGGCATAAAAGCATCTCCACCTGTGCATTTTCTGTGCTGCCTGTATAAATTGGTAACACACGGTCCTGTAGATCTCAAGTGATCAGAGAAACAAAGGGCTGTCATGGCATGATTATAGATGACCATAAAACTCCCCAGATGTCTTTCAGGGCAGCTCAAGCACTCATGTGTCTGCATCCATCAGAATAATACTAGCTCAGTCCATGATGAAGTCCTTTCCCCAGGTCAGAGTGCATGTGCCAAAAAGACCAATACAGCCTTGCAAACACTCAGAGAAATGAGATAGGAGAAAAATAGAATGGGTGTTTCATCAGGTTAGGGCTAGGGCCATGTTTTCAGCAGGCACAAAATGCCTTTTCATTCAAATCTAGACAACTATCCTCCCTGCGGCAACCCAAGAGCCAGGGAAAACCCTTGGTTTCTGGCACAGGTAGATGGAGCGCCATGGGAGCCTGGAATTCTGAGACTATTCAGGCCAACACAGATGGCAGTGGGTGATAGCCTAGGACCCTCATACTGGGTGGAGGATGGAGCTGGCTGGACAACAGAGCTTGGTATCCTCCATTTAAAAAGCCAACACATGCTGGCACCTTCTTTTAGCTTGACAGAAGACAATACATGAAGGGCTTCTTCCACTGCTTCCTGTTGAATATTAAGGTGAGTGGGATGCAGTGGATTGCTCCTCTTCCTTTGAGGACAACAAAGGCACATAAGCATCCTGAGATCCTGCTCATTAGAGACCCAGGACTGCAGATCAGTTCTTCACTCCTTCCCCCAAAATTCTTTCTTGGATGATTGTCATGGTGCAGTATTTTCCAGAAACAACCAGTTGTTGCATCAATATTGAGGTCTTTCAAGTTTCCCCGTCTTACCTGCTAATCACAATTGATGCTTTATGAGATTTCCAACTTCCTTAGTATCCCCAGAGACGTTAATCTCCCTAAAAGACATACCAACTAAATGGGTGTGTTTCAGAGGCCCCGTAGCATTCCTGCTCCAGTTGCCTGCTTCTGTAAAATGATGCCTCCTTTTGCAGTTTGTACCTAGTCTCGACAGGCACATAACCACACAAACACATACATACTTGTGTTCAAGCACGCACACCTCACTGTCAGCCACTCCCAGCCTCGCACTGCCTGCCACACTTTTGCCTCTGTGGTTGAAATATCTATTAAAACAAGATAAAAATGAAGGACTTGCAAAGCATGAGGGTGCTGTTGGTGGAGGGTGTAGGCAGGTGGAGGAAGAATGAGAGAAGGCAATGGCAAGCCAGGAGTGGAAGTGGTAGCCAGGCAGGTTGGGAAAGAGAGAGGGCAATTGCAAGCCAGAAGCATCACTGAAAAGGGCTTTCCATAAAAAATTCACTGCAGGATATTTAGCATGTGCTGCGCTGCTATAGGTCACCTCTGTTTGCTTTCTGAAGCCAGACCTTAAAGATCTGCACTCTTTAAATGCTGTCTAGTTCAGTGGCTCCACATTTTAAAGATGGAGCACTTGAGGCCATAGATTTGAATCCTAGCTAGAGAGACTAAATACTTGAGAAATGAAGCTGAGGCCCTAATGCAATCCATTTAATTATTTGCCCTTTAATTCTATCACCATAAAGAGTAGAAATCTCAAAGGGAGAGTTGACTGAAAAATACAGCCTATGCATAAAATTCCTACTGTTATTAAGTCTTCTGATACATACAAAGAAAAAATAATTCCTCAAATATATAGTCTTAAACACTGTCACACATACAGAGATGAACACACAAAGACACTCTTCCTCATTCATTTAAACAGAAGTCCATTATTCTATTGAAAGATCAGATGGAAATTTCCAGTGATAATTCAGGCCAGCTGTCAAGACTCAAAAGTGTCTCTTGATCTGCTGCTGGGGTAGTTTCTGTCTTACTTTGTGCCTTCACTTAACTATTCTCCAGAAGTAAACCTGTGGGAACATTTGCTATCTCATTTGATGGTCACTAAAGATATTGTAGACTTGCTATGTTTGCATGGATCTAAAAAATTGCAATGTTGGATTAAAAGAACCCAAAAACATCAAACTTTGAAATGGGAAGAAGAAACTTCTGTACTCTGGGAACTTCCAAGCTGGATGCTGTGCCCAGGGATGGGAGGAGGCAAGATCTGAACTAGACAGAAAATAGACCCAATTGCATGTCCCTGGCCTTGATTATTTTTCTTCCAACCTTCTTGACAACCTAGGAACTCCTCTAAGCTAGGGGAAGGACATCAGAGTGCAGTCATTTTTAATAGCCAAATGGAGAGGACTTGGCTTGAAGGGAGAAGGTTTACAAAGTTTCTGCCTTGCAGTATGCAGAGAAAGAGAGCATGTGCACCCAACTTGGACCAGTAACTTCAACCCAAGGAGCCCCTTTCTGGCCTTGCTGTGCTTCTTTTCTGGCCTCTTACTCTGGCTGCTGGGTGTAATGGACAAGCCACCTGTGGGAGCCCCTGGGCTCCTTCTTGCTCTGTAGACCTAGCAGCCCTGACTGTTTTGCTTGGTGAACAAAAGTCATAGTCTGTGACAGCCATACCCCAGGAAAGAGTATAGTGGAGGTTTAATTTCCAATTAACCTCTTCAGAAATGCAAATACAGCTTCAGCTAATGGTATGCACAATTCAGGAAAGCATCAGAGAGAGGGACACCTCTTGGTGGGTGCATGATATGGCAAAGAGAAGCTTCAACCTCTGAAGTAGTTCCTCTCTTCCAAGGTTGTTCAATTGCCTAATAATCCCTTCCTTGTTCAATATGAACAAAATGCTATAACAGATATTTATTTGCAGTAATGAAATACCAACTGGCACACGAGTAACTCTCTTTAAAAGGCAGTACAGTGCTTTTTCCAGGAATCCTTGGCTGCAGATGGGACCTCACCTAGGGTAAGACCCAGCAGCTTTTGGGCACCAGGCACTGCGAGCATGCAATACACAGTGGGGAAATTCATTTAATCACTCAGTGAATTAATTGACATTCTGCTTACATTTTAAAAGGCAAAAAGAATCACTACATGTTTTAGCACTGACTTCTGCTTGGCACACAACACGTCCCATTATGTCAGATAAACTAAGGTATATTCCTGGGACAAAAAAAAAAAAAAAAAAAAAAAAGCATATGCTGTATGTGAATGAAGGGATCTTGTATATGCTATGAATTTGAATATTATTGCTGACTCCAAGGGCTATATCAGACAGGGCTGTGATATATATAGTAGTAAAGTTACCATGAGATCTTACTCTACATGGGGTTAGCTTTTCCTCAGCCACAACTGAACACACACAGTAGGTCTGAAGTTGAACCAGAACTGAACCAAACAAAGTTCAGTTCTTACCTGACAACCCGAATAGGAACTGTATGCAACCTGTAATGATTCACCTGTCTGATCAGTAGTGTGCTGTCACCAGAGGTAAAGGTAAAGAGAAGTGGCAATACACATGCATGATTCTGCCAAATAAAACACACATTCTGGATATATTACAAGACAGTCTTTTTTTTTTTTTTTTTTTTTTAGCAAACCCAGCATCTGTTAACAGTCCTGTTCAAATTAAAAAAATAAAAAGAAAAGGCTGCTATTATGTAACAGTTGATAATCCCCAATCTCCAGAGTGGTTAATCTAGATGTATGCACAGTTAAAACCTCTGCTGGCCAGTTGAAATCTGAGTTCCCTAACTACTCATTTATAATCATCAAGCAGAGCAATAACACTGGTGAACCTGTTATTGGTTAGAATGTATTCCAGCCTGCAAGGACAGCACAAAATTTTGATCGGTTTACCCTAATTCTAACCATTCTTCCCTTTACTTATCGAAAAGATTTCACTACTACAATTAATAAGTTGAAAGAAGTTGTTGAACATAAATGAACCATCTTTTCCTAAGAAGTAGTGCTACATTAATTAACAAGAGACTTTCCCAGAAAGCCCAGCAGGATCTCTATTGCTTTCTATCATATACCTACTTGCTTTATATCTTCTACAGCACCTGGAAACACAGATTCCAGCCAGTCCCTTGATGGCTGAGGTGGGATATGCCTGCAGGTATGCAGTGGAGGAACCTCCACTTGCACAAGGGTTGTAGTAGCTTCCTCTGGCAGAGGTTTCAAAGCACAGAGATGTTTTCTAAAATGCCATTAAGATGGGGAAAGCCATTTGGGAACTGCTGAGGTAGCTCACATCTCTCCTGCGTCCTGGAAAACACAACTTAAACAGAGCTGGGAGCAAACAGCTTGTGCAGGTAGACAGGAAAAGAGCCCACAGGTCTATATTGCAGTGCGAAATGAACAGCAAAGTACCAGCTCTCGTGGGGGCTGGGTTGCAGTATCCTTGGTGGGGCAAGGGTGGGGAGAAGGAAGCAGGGCAGCATGTAGAAGGTGCTTAGTAAAGGGGATGCATACATGAGACTTTTGTGGTGAAGGAAGCGATTCAGACATGTAGGAGAGGTTGAAGGTGGGGGTAGATAGGAGGTCCCTAAAAAGCACCAAATAATGGAAGCTTAATGCCACTCACTGTGGGGCATACTGAACAAGAGGGAATCTTCCTTGGCAAAAAGACCTTGGCAAAAATCAGCAGGTCTGTGCCAGCTTCAGGAATGAAGCGCAGCACTGCCAGTTAATTATGTGAAAGGATCCCTTGGCCATTGCTTCCAAAGGAACAAGTCTGTCCACCTGGAAAGACCTGAAGGCAGGGAGGGAAGCTGCAACTGGGCACCTGTAGGCGGAGGGGCTTCCCTACTCCAGCCTATGCAGGGAGATTCCCTCTCCCTCAGTCACAGGAGAGGTGGTTCCCCAGGTTCATGCACCTGCAGGCACCACTGCCCCAAGATCTCAGTCACTGAAGGCTTCCAAAGGTTAGTGGAATCCCTTGGTCGGCCTTATCTGATCAAATGATGGGAGTGAACTGGGTAATAATGCAATCCTGCAAGACAATTCAGGAGAGCAGAAAGATGCAAACTCTGCCTATTAGATTCTGCTGACATGCTGAGCTGCCTGCCTGGCTCACCTGCTCCAGTGTACCAGTACCTTGTACGTCAGCCAGTCATGGTTTCTGCCACAGGGCTCAACCCATTATCCACTTCAGTCACAGAGAGAAACCTTCCAACTGAAGCAGAACCTAGGGCAGTGGAACAGCTTATAAGCTGTTTACTCCTATATAGAATCCATTTTAAAGCTCATCATGGCTTCTGGTGAAGAATTACTTTAGCAAAGGAGAAATTTACATATTTGTCCTGCCAGTATGAAGGCACTTCAAGACAAGGTCACCCACTCATAGCTGTCTTCAGATCTCTACTTGTCAAGTCTTTTCCCACCAAGAGAAATAACAGCTCCATGCAACTCACTATCCTGCTAAAAAAAAAAAAAGGGCTCTCTCCCATCAGTCCTCCTCTTTATCCCTGCATTTTCACATGTTCAATAACTACTGCACTGTCTTTTCCATAGACTTCAGCATATTTTTGGATGTTAACCCACAAGCACTTTGAGGCATAAAAGCATCTCCACCTGTGCATTTTCTGTGCTGCCTGTATAAATTGGTAACACACGGTCCTGTAGATCTCAAGTGATCAGAGAAACAAAGGGCTGTCATGGCTAACAAAGCTGAACACTTCCTCCAGGAGGCTGCCCAGACCCAAGTAGGAGAGGCTAAAGAAAGTAGCCAAGGGGAGTGCACTCTAAGTTTTTAATCTGTTTATCCTGATTGGCACTGGAAAGTCTGGTTGAGGGGCTCTGCTTTCCCTTCCAGGAAAGAACACAGCAATTAGCTTTCCAAAGGTCTGCTTGTGTTTAGAAAAAAAAAAAAAAAAAGGTCTTAATTGCTGTGTGTATAAGATACAGAAATAAAGACACTCACCAAAGATTTGATTGATACTATGACCTCCAGCAAGGTGCCTTCCATTGCACAACAGGTTTAGCAACAACAGAAGGCTAACAGGGCCCTGCACTAGCCAAGTCTTCTACATCTGCTACTTCTAATTTGAGAGCCACAACTTTCCACTACAGGATTTTCAAAGGACCACAGCAGTCACATACAAACTGTCCATGCAAATACAAGACCAAGACTAGTGACAGTGATTCCCCTTCTATCAGCTTAATGCAACCTTTACGGAGGGGGAGTTTCCGCACTAATGACGAAGCTGTTCATCAGAAAGACCAGATGGCAGCATCTGAAAGAAGGAATAGCCTGGCATTCAGAAAATGGATCTTCAAAAAGTCATCCTCTGAACTAGATAAGGGCAGTATAGTTGGAGGAAAAAAGTCCTAGCTGAGTGGCAGCTTTGGAAGAACGAGAGGGTCACAAAATGCTAGGATGTGTTTGGCAAGAAAGGGCTCTCAAACAAACTCACCCAATATCAGCAAGCCTGGCTCACCCAGCCAGGTAAACACAGGCAGAAGTGAGGCTATCTCTAAATTTGATCTTACAGAGAACAGACTAGCAAATCTATTTCCAATTTTTATTTCACAGATCTTTTATAACCATTCCTCACTATGTTATCCATTTTGGAGAGCACAGCCTTTTAAAATTTTGTCTATTTATCTAAACTCTTTTTGAAAATTGGAAAGGCAACTCAAAGATTCCTAATACTGATGAAATTCTTACTGACTGGTGGAGAAAGACTTAACTAAGACTCACATACATTCCTTGAGTGTATCCAAAGGAAGATAGTTCATAGCTCTGCAGGATTTCTAAGAGGCATCTCAAGACCTGCAACCACAGGCATGGAAAGCTGATTCTGCCTAGGCTCTGACAGAGGAGTCTATGAGGCTGCCTGCCTCATATTGTTGATTGAGTTTGGAGACTAATCCTTAATAACCAAAGACAGGCTCTGCCATGCACCAGAATAAAGGTTTAACAAACCTGTAAGCATGCACATGAGTAGCAGTAATGGAAAATGACTCACTAGTGGATAAATTATGATTTTGAATACATGTTGAAGGACAAGAAGTATTACTTCCCTGCTGATGATACACCAAGCACAGAAGCTGACAAGGACGGCTGAGTATTTCCCTTTATAAATTCCCTTCAACTGAGCTACAATAAAGACAGTAGAAGCCCAAGTATATCCAATTACATGCATGATTGGGGTACCTTAATTTCTGTTGCTTTAAGTAAAATTGAATGAGCTTCCACATAATTTTCTCCCAGGCTTGCTCCGTGGATCCTACACCTCCTTGCATTGCTACTTCAGGAAGGAAGGTACTTTCATGACTCCAACTTTGATTGTGCAAAAGATTTTTTCCTACATCAAAGCCAAGAAATTTCATGTTTTAGCCTTGTTCATGGGAAAGAGCAAATGTATAACAGAAACAACACAAAGGAGTAATTTTTTAATGGAAAACCAACATAACCAGAGCAATGCAACCTTATCATGCAATCCTTCCTCTACATCACATAGCAAAACTTGCTCTGCAAGTTACCTATTTGCTTTCCTTTACACAGAGGCATGTTTGTAAGTGAAAAATTTGTGGAGGGTTAAAGCAGACTTGAATCAGTTCAAATGGGAAATATGTGCCAAAAAAACTACCTTCCTTGACAATATCAAAAAGGAGGAGGAAGTAATGGACAGAAGCAATAGTGGCTGTGAGATGGAAGACAAAACATTTCCCCCTTATTCCATAGAAAGCCCACATTGTATTTCCCTTTCCTCAGTAACATTTAGAAAGCACCAAGTCCAAGGGAAGGCAGAAGCTTTTTACATGAGTCCTACCCCTAACTTTATTATAGGAAGAGGCAACAGAGCTGCATGTACATCTCTGCAGTGATGAGGATCTTCCAGCAGAAAAGGCAAAGAGAAAGAGTCCTCTTCCCTTTGGGCACGCAAAATGACTGTGCTAACCTCTAGTAAACACAGCTTCAGGCTTCTAGGTGCTTCCCTGAGAAAGTGCTGAACAAGCTCCAAAGGTATCCACGCCTCACCGAAGACCTACAATATCAATATCTGAAGACTGCGCAATGCCATTGTCTCATATTGCAAATCTAGGCATGACCTTGGCACAGTCCAACACACATCCTACCATGAGACATGACATATACTTGATTACCATGTTCAGGAAGGCATAAACTCATGGCCCAGGGGTGCTTTGGAAGCAGAAAGTGTTATTGTCATCATCCTAAGTTTCCATATCTGAAAAGTCCTCAGGAAAAGACACAGCACTGGAGGAATGGGTGTATTTATCCTTTGGCCAGAGATCAAGTGACCATTTCCATTTCTTACGTACCAGAGGAGCCAAACATCTTTAGTTCTTCCTTTTAAATACTGTTATTCAGAAGGAGCTCTCCTAGTCAGACCAGGAGAAAAAGTCATCTAAAAAATAAGAAAGTGTCTTTAACTTGCTGTTTTTCTTTTTGTTTGTTTGTTTTGTTTTGTGGTTTTTTGGTTTTTTTTTTTTTTGTTTTTTGGTTTTTTTTAAGTTCAGGAATTAACCCCAAAGCTTGGAATTTTGTCAAACTCATATTCTGATTTTCTGTGTTTACAGTCATAGCTTTTTTCTTTTTCTCCCTAAAAATCTACCAGTAAGTATGTAAGCAAGAGGAGTAAGAACTCAGAATGACTACATTAACTATGTCTGGCACTGAAGCTGGGTTTTTACAGCATTTCCTCTGCAACATTTAAAACAATGAATTGCTCACTTGAATGTTTACAGAAGCTCCTCACATGTCATTGCAGGCAAGCCACAACTTCACATTTATACAGCATCAAAATGCTTGGTACTTGCCTGTCTTTCACAGGTCATGCAGCAATTCCACTCCTTCTTAAGTATGCCCAAGGACTTTTAAGCATGTTGGTTACTTTCCTTCTTCTGTGCTTGGCTAAACTGGAAACATTTACTAACTTCAGTCCTGATTTGTAAACTAAGGCACTCCAGATTCCCAATTACTTCTGAGAGTTCCCTCCTAAACCGAGACTCTTCTCAGCACAAGTTAATGGTGCTGCTAGAGTCATGGTATTTAGGTCTCCCTCTTTAGTCATCTCTACCTCTTTGGAGGGAGTGGAGGCAGCTGAGTTGTCAGGTCCTTGAACAAGCTGTGTGCCTCATGATTATTTTCAGCAGACTTAGGCTGCCACCACAGAAAAAAAACCAGCTGTATTCCTCACTTCAGTCCCCAGCTGTGCTCCCGGGCCCATGTCTTCCCTTGCATCTTCTGGGCAGCAGGTGCATGGCACTGGGGAACTGATATGGCCAAATCCTTTTCAGACAGGTCAGTTCACTGCAGGTTCTGTACTGGACTACTGTGTGGTTGCAGGGATGCTACTTTTTTGCTGCTATTGTCACTTATCATGTAGTTATCCACACTGGTATCAATGTTTAATTTTACTTCTCCCCTCAAAAGGATTGTCCCACTTCTGTCAGGTCTAGAACATTTAGATAAAAGACAATGTATACCTGTTTATTAGTGCCTGAAGTAGTCACCTATGCAGTACTAAAAATCAAAACTATAAAACATAATTCAAAATATGTATTAGAAATACATAAACAATCACCTTCTCATTATGGACTTGGAAAGTGCGGAATCATTTCAAACCACAAACATCCTCACTGAACATTTTTCAAGAACATATCTTTTACTGAAACTTCACTTGTGTTTCAATGACAAAAATGACAGGTTGTGTTAACCCAACTCTACCTTACATCAAAGCTAATCCTCACTCGGCTCCCTGCTATGCAGAACTCGAGAGGTGTGCAGGGGTGTGCTTCAGAACTGCCCCTCAAAAGTCCTCCTGACTGAACAAACACACTGGCAGCAGTTGTTGTACCAAAGTATGCAGTCACGCACATACCAGTGCTGGTATTTTCTGAATTTTCACCCAGATACAGGTCTCACTTCATTCTTTTCCCCTCATGTTTCATTAGATCAGCTAGAGATTTTGCTTAGGCTGGCCACAAATTTTGTTTTGACCAAATACAACTTTGGACACTCCCTATTCCACCTCAGTTATACAAACACTCTCTGACCCAGCCCTCCTGGAGTAGTCACAATAAAAAACCCATTTCCTGCCCCTCCAGCCTCTTGAGATATTTTTAGTTGAAATTGAATGCACATACCTGTGGCAGGTGAGGCACCAGTGACTGTGGGTGTGGCAAGACCTTTGCTTTTTTAGTGCCAAATGCTTCTATGGCTTGTCATTCCAAATCAAGGGAGGGGACAGCTGTCTACGAGTCACTTGTCTCAAGCAGGTTCCATACCCTTTCACAGAGCAGCACTACTTCTCCAATATTCTTGAAATTGCAGAGGGATAGAGAATCTTTGACCCCATCAAGGGGCAAGACTTCTGCTGTTGCAGCCTTCTATATTGGAAATAACACAGAGACACTAGAGACCACTAAAGCAAGCCTCATGCTACTTCTGAAGGGAGATCACTCTGCCCTACCTCCTCCAACAGCAAAACTGCCCTTCACATTACAAGACTGGTTCAGGACTGACTATGCATCCCATCCATTACATAGCTGGGAATGACACTCAAGAGCTTTTCCAGGGTTCCAGAACCCACAGAAGGATTTAAGATTCTTTTGCTGATACTGGAACCAACCCTGTCCTGCTTATGAAGAAATTTTGTTCAAGCACCCAGCAGGATAGAAGTGTTCCCTTGCTCCACGAGAAACAAGCATTTACATATCCACCCACATACTCACTCATTTTATTTTTCTCTCTCTGCTGCATTTTAGGACTGTTTCCTCTTAACTGTCAGGTTTCCCACCAAACGGCCCCACAGAATTAACATGTTCTAAGTTCTGGGCTTCCACCCCTGCACCCCTCTGTGCTAGGACTCATGGAAGATAAACAATTTCTGCTTTACAAGAATGCTCTTAGCAGTCAACCTACCCAAGATTTGTTCAATTACTACTTGCCACTGATCTTAGATAACTTCAGAGCTATCAAACTTGAAGATATTTGTGAGATCTGAGCAAACTGCTACAAAATAGAAAGGACAAAGTGAGAATATTGGCACTTTTCTTGCAACAGGGAGTATGTCTGTTCCTAAAGAAGAAACGGACCTATGTTTTTTGTAAATTTTTTTGCAAAATGTACTGCCTCTAACAAAAGCACAGAAACATTCTGACTGGCATACAAGTGTATACTAGATTTATCCTGACAATATGAAATAAACACTGTACTCATATTGACTACTGCAATAGTTCCTTTTTTCCACTGACATCTAAAAAAAGTTACTTTTAACATTGTTTTTCATGTAGCAGAAAATCCAGTTTATGAGTGGTTCTAATGGATATTACATTTTCATGGTGAGTGATATGGAGGAACTCCACTCTTCTCTGCCCGTCAGCAGAAACATCCAGGGTGAAAATTTTTATTGCCAATGAGAACTAGCACTAATCTGGTTTGATATGAAGTACACTTATCCCATTCTTGGAAGAGTCTACTTATATGGCATAGAACTCTGCCTGACACAGAGAAATAACCAGGGAAACAGAGCTTCTATGATACCTGTTTTTCTTCATGACCCAGCTTGTGAGCTGCTTTCCTAGATAAATACTCCCCTCATGTGTTTGTTTCTAAGTACTACAAGAATCGGCAGCAAAAACCCCATCCAAACTCCAGACCTCTCCTTGATCGTGTCAATCATCACAGATTCCAGATCAAATTCCAAGCAGCAAATAGACTCATCCTCCCAAAACTGATGCTCCCTGTGCTGGACTACTCTTCCGTTGACATAGCTAAGGTACTGATGTCACATTTGAATTGCTAAGATTGACCTAAGAAGAAAACCTGGCAGAGATGATACAGAAACTGAATGGAACAGGTCAGACACAAGACAAGGAAAACAAGGTAGCTTTAAAATTAACCAAAATGTATTTGGAGTTCTCCAGGCAACACATCCCTTCACTAGGGCAAGGGCATTGCAGCTGTGCTGTGAAAACTCAGTCACTTCTTTAAACTTTTTCCGACACATCTATCTGACCCCAGATGCACTCTGAGATTGGGTACTGAGAACTGTGCCAGGCTGCAGCAGTGCAAAAGCTGCACTTGCTGCACTGCTTTGTGAATGAGGAGGGCCACACCACAGCTGCTTCCAAGTCCAGAGGTGATGGTCACTGACGGTGCCTCTGAAAGGAAGACTGGTATCATGGTACCACCACGGTCCAAGCTCAGTCTGTAGCTGGTGAAGCCAAAGAGAAGTTGTTTTCCTCATCGACTACCCAATTTCATATGTAGTTTTGAAAAGAAAATCCATTGGAGATGGCTTGGTAGACTGTTTTTGCCAGCTCATATAGGCATAAAGAGAAAAATAAAAGTCTGTTCAAATACCAAACTAGAAGGCTTTCCTTTTCTTTTTCTTCCCACCTGCCACCTTATTTCTGACACCAATAGCTTCTTCTGTGTCATCATCGTTATCGTTCCGAGATCGCTTCTTCTCTCCCTGTTCCCGCAGCTCCTGCAGTGCAATAAACAGATTGACCAAGAGTTCTGGGATCTTAGGAAATTCAGACTATGACACTGAGCAAAGGGACAAAAAGCCAGCACCCACCATTCGAGCAATTCTCTGGGCCTCAGCCACACGCTCTGTCAGCATCATAACTTCTTCCTCTTGCATGGGGAATGCTGGCAGCTTTTTGCCAATCAGGTGTTCAATGCGCTGGAATAGCTCTACATCATACCTGAGAAAAAATGAGACATCAGTTTGAATCAGCCTTCCTGAGAGTGCTTCAGCTGTCACCACTCAAAGAATTCATCCCTTATCCCCAGACCAGATAGTTTGTGCTGCTGGTCTCACAAGCAACTCTACTGCATCTGAATGACGCCGTTGTTTGTGTGGCTTCTCTGATTTATTCAGCTCATCTCTGTTGAGAACTGTTTGAAAAGGATTTTTTTTTAGACAAATGATGCAGCAGTTATAGATCCTACAGTTACTTAAGCTACATTATATATTATAGAAACGTATGTTTGTTATGCAATTCAGTTATAAACAGTTCTGCTCATGACATGCCTGCTTCCAGAATTTCTCTAGACCCTTCTCCCTCCCCACCCTAGGCTTTGAATTCTCTCCCCTTTGTATGAATAAAAAAAGCTGGCATATGAAAATGAACAGTAGTATTTTCTTCTCACCCAGGATGAGGTCAGGTATTTTCTGCACTGGAAAGAGTAAGTCTGTCAAATTTTAACACTTACTGTGTGACAAAGGTGATAGATTTGCCAGATCTTCCAGCTCGAGCTGTTCTCCCTACACGATGAATGTAATCCTGAAAGAATTTTCTGGATAAGCAATATGATATGTTCACCAAACATAGAACAACTGTCATGGCAAATCAGCCTACGTAATTTTTCTTTAGGAAAGAACAAGCAAACGGTGAGAAAATACAAGGGATTAAACAATCAGGACTGTGTGCAGCACCAGAATTAGAGACGATACTGGCTTGTGATGGCATATCTTCTGCTTTAATATTTGAATTCTTCCCTTTCTAAGGGTGAAAACCAGCTCCAATTACTCCAGACTGTGGGATAAAAGTTGCAATACATGCCTTTGCTAAGACATTACTCTCACTTCCTTGGAAAGCTAATATCCAGTAAGCCCATAACTGCATTTTCAGTCTTGGAATCCAGTGCTCTGCATCGTCTATCTTCCAGACAAGTAGATTTAAAGCTGGCAAGCACAGTGAAAGGGAAGTTGATTAAGAATAATTTAGAAGAGTCTGATCTATTGAGCATTTTCTGTTAATATGGTTCTAGGCTGTTTTCCAGGTTTTTTACCACATTACAGAAATTAAAATACTCCCTTCTCCATACAGGATCCATGCAGAAAGGACCACAAGAAAGGATATGTTCTGTGATATGGTTAGATGAGAGAGAAGAGCACAAAACTGTAATAATACTATTCAAGCTGCTGCCCCCACCATTTTTTTTCTTTTACTTTTTGTCCTTTTACAGTGCCAAGAGCAGTGTCTTCAGAAGACCCACCATGCTTTCTTCTGATTGCAAGATGTAGTATCTTTAATCACTGTAAGCAACAATAGCAATTCCTGAAACGTGTGTTAATGGTATCCTTTCTGCATTCAGGCTGGAAAACAGTCACATCCCTGAGATACTTCTATACTTTTTATAAGTTACTCAGTTTTTCTTCAGTTTCCTGTACTTTTGTGATACAAAGGTGAACTACAATAAAGTCACCATTCTTAAGCAAATGCTCACAGAACATAATAGGAGAACTTTTTTTTTTTTTTTAAACACATTTTAAAATATGAAGGCAGACCTGGACCACATGAGAATAGCAATATGCTAAAACTATTTTCAAAACCCTTTAAAGTAACATGGCAAAACACATACCCTGTACCGAAATGTAAATACACAGAATGTTCCTCACTTCCTCTCTTCACATACAGGATCAGCTCTACAATCCAGATGAGACCACCCAACCAAACTGAGATACCAACTCAACTGCAGAGGCTAAACTACACCACCTAATCGACAGAAGTGTGAATTAGGCATCCAGTCAGTAGAACAGAGAAAAGATATCTGTTCCTTTGTCTACCCTCACTATGCTTCCGGTGACCAGAAACTCTCAGCAGACACACAGACAAGCTTACCTTAGAGTGAGTAGGAATATCAAAGTTTATCACCACATCTACATGTGGTATGTCCAGACCTCTGCTTGCAACGTCAGTAGCTAGCAGAATAGAACGTGCCTTTGCCTTGAACTTGTTTAGAGAGCCCAAACGTTTGTTCTGGAAGAGGACAAAAAGGGAACGAGAGAGTAACACTCGTAGTTAATATGCTCTTGCTGAAATACTGGCACAAAAGAACTAGAAGAGAAACTATTCAAAAATCTCACTTCTCTAATTTGTTTTTGAAATATTACAGAACCAGTGACAGCATTCACATTAGTTAAACTTTTAGGGATTAGTTCAGTCCTCTAGATGTGAAATACTTTTTCTGAAAGGTAGCTGTGAGTCAGTATGGTGCTGCCCATTTCCCAAGGCACAGGTCTCCTGACTACTCCATTCTGTGGGGTAATGCCCATACCTGACTCATCTGTCCATGGAGAGGAATAGCAGTGAATCCCAGGTTGCGGAGCAGTAGAGCAGTCCTCTGAGTATTGTTACATGTACTACAGAATATCATGAAAGAGTTACCAGCTAGTTCATTCAAGATATAAACCAGGTAGCTGTCCTGTAAAGAAACAGAGAGAGAATTTATTAAAAAGAAAAAAACAAAAACCAAAACAAAACAAACAAAAACAAAACAAAAACCCCAAACAAACAAACAAACAAAAAAAAACAATCACAGGAGCAACATTAAAGAGTAAGTCTAAGCCACAGAAGATGAAGATGACAACCTTTTGGCCAGATGTGGGAACAAGACAAGACACACTGAGAAAGGAGAAGAAACAGAAGTGGCATTACCTTAAATTTGGAGGGGATGAAGATGTAGTACTGCTGTAGTTTTTCAACTGTCTGATACTTGGAAGAAACAGCACATTTAACAGGATTCTTCAGAGCAGCACGCTGGAGTTTTTGAACCTGGTAAGATCAATCTTAGTTAGCACTAGATGGATGGAGATCTTGTCAGAAACTTGTATTATACAGTCTAGTCAACAGGACAGCCTGATGGAAGAAGTGAAGCAGAGTACTCTGCTCTCACCTTCTTGGTCATGGTGGCAGAAAACAGGAATGTCTTCCTGTCTCGAGGAATGACTTTTAGTATCTTATCCACCTGTAAAGACAGAAAGGAAATGGAAATACTTAATACTACAAGCAACCAAGACACAGGCCTCCCTCAGTTATAACAATGATCCCCACAAAGAGTAATGCATGTGTAGACACAGCTGGAACAAATTTTTCCTCTTCTAAAGGGAAGGTGTAGGCTGACAGCTTGTTGACAGTTAGGCAATGTGAATTCCAGAAGTCCAATAGCAGTGCAAATATCAGGCAATACTTCTGCAGGAATGTGTGTGATTGAGTCCTAAGTTAACTGCATCCATATCAGGCACTCCAAAGAAACAAAGACATTTCAGAGACAAAATGCCTACTGTCTTGGCAATGCTCTGCAGAATTCCGCTATGTTCTACTCCAGCCACAGAATTTCATGTAACTATTAGATCTTAGTTCAATTTGCTAATAATTTCTACAGAACAGCTCAGTGTTTGCTATGTGACTGTATGAAATTATTTTAAATGGACTCATCTGGTGTTCCAAACTCTTCTTTTTCTTTTAGTAGGTTCCTACCTCTGTCTCAAAATCCATGTTAAGAATCCGATCAGCCTCATCCATCACTAGAAACTTCAGAGCACGCAAATTGAAGCCCTTTGTATTCTCCAGATGATCAACCAGACGGCCAGGGGTTGCTACCAACAACATCAAGAGAGTAAATTTAGAATGAAAGCAAAGGGAAAGATATCAACAGGCCAGACAGTTGTCCATTACAGAAATGCGATTCTTTGCTAAAATAAAAGGCAGATTGCTTTGTGAGAATAACTCATTTATAGGATATCTTCAGAGAGTATTTTGAAATAAGACTAATGAAGTCAAATCCTCCAAAGAATGTCCTCTCCCTAAAAAAAAACAAACCACAAAACAAAAAAAAACAAAAAACCAACCAACCAACCAAAAAAACCAAACAAAACAGACTGTAGATGATCTGCACTGTGAAGGATGAGACCAGCATTATAAATACTTGAGAAGAATGAAGAAGCAAGCCAAAGGAGGTCTAGCCGGAATGCTTTGAAATGAGCCTGTAGCAACAAAGTTACTGGTGTATACTCTAGAAACATTAACAAACCAATACTGAGACTTTAGGAAAAACACAAATGAAACATGTACTCTCACAAAACCTTCTGTCAGTCCTCTCAGGGTAACTGCAGTTTGATAATATTCATACACCATATTCCCAGCACATTAACTTACCAATTATAACATGTGGTTTCTTGGCTAAGGCCAGAGATTGAGACATTGCGTCAATTCCACCCACAATAACAGCTGCAGAACAAACAGAGAATAGTGAATCCCTCTGGTGCAAGCACCAGCCAGGCACTACACTGTTTACTCTCACTCCCCGCCACCTGCAACAACTGCGTACCAATGAAAGGCTACTTGTTTTCATGAGCATTTATAAGAATTCACTTTATTTTAGCACACCTGATCTGCCCAGGCCTCTTAAGCCATACCATTGTAACCCATCTTTATTGGCCCCACATATTTTATTTTCACAACTGAAGAGCTACAGGAAGAATCTATTCTTTGCAGCTTAACTCAGCTACAAAAATCTAGAAATTTAAAAAATGCCTATAGAGCTGCTATTATTAGTAGTAGTAGTATCTAAAGAATCAATACAGACACTCTGAAGGAAAGATTAAACTACATTACACTATAATGGAGAGCTCTGTGCAATTTCACTGGACACAAACCTAATATTGAGAACATCTTCTACTTCCATCTTTGTTTAGACATAAAATGCATAAGGGCTGCAGACTGTTTCATAAGGAAAGACCACAGAGCCTTTCTTTTGCAAACCTGATACCAGATCTCTGATTTTCAGCATCATAAGCTTTTCTCACTTCTCGTTCAACCCTTCATACAAATCCTCTATTTTCAACTTTGCAATCTCAAGATAACAAACACTAGTCTTCAGGAAAACTGGTCCAATATTAGAAAGCTACTTACTACTTTGGACACCAATGGAGGATCCAAGAGCTTCAAACTGCTCTGAGATCTGAAAGGCCAGCTCCCTTGTTGGTGTGAGCACGAGAGCAAACAATCGCTGAGGTGTTTCCAGAAGTGCTTGAAGAATCGGCAAAGCAAAAGCTCCTGTTTTTCCAGAGCCAGTTTCTGCCAGTCCAATGACATCTCTGCCTACAAGAAGCAACAAGGAGGGCAAAAACTGTTACATATATAGGACAGAGAAAGAAGCAAATAAAACACAAGAATTCCCTAAGGACAGAAAAAAAAAAAGGGAGATGGTAAAAGAGAACAAGGGGCCAAACCAAAGATTTCAGAACAACTCTGAAGCATTTTTAGACTGTGATTTCATTTGTACAATAATTACAGTCTCAATACTCAATTCTCTAGTTAAACTTTGCTAATATACAGAGTTTCATACAAAATTTAGGTTCAAAATAAGCCATACTTTATTATGTCTCAAAGTTGCCTGTCAATAATGGGTCTAGGTATTCTAGTCCAAATGCTGTGGCTTACAAAGAAACAGACTGCTGTGTTTGAGACTTTGGTCACAGGAACAACAAGACAATAGCACAACCAAATTCACGTTTCACAAACCACAACTGTACTATTGACTGACTAATCCAAATCAGCTTGCAGCAGGAAGGGTTAGGACAGCAAGTCCTTTGTCCAAAAACAGTGCAGGCAACAGAGTGGAACTCATCTGTAGAATCCATTACGACCTCCTGAGCTTGTACAGCTCAGAAGAACATACTACCAACAGGCCTTACACTGGAGGCAACTTCTCAGGAATGCAGTCTTATTTCTGGTTGTGGGTTTTTTTGTTTGTTTGCTTTGTTTTTGTTTGTTTGGGTTTTGTTTTTATTTTTTTTTTCTCCCAGGAGAACCTTAAAAGCAGAGTCAAAGAATCTGACAATAGGTAAGTCTTGGACAGAATAGATACTGAAAGTTTGTTCCCATTCTGTCACTACATTGTTCTGCTCCTGCCTAACAGTGTTTTGGGGGTTTTAGTTTTCTAGAGGCAGAAATGTTTGCTGAAGTCAGTAATTTATTTTCTTGTAATTCAAGGATGCTTAGAAAAAGACACTGTAATTTGGTTATTACTCACCTTGGCAATCTAATTTCAAAGAATTGCCTGCTCACAGCAAAGCAGATCATACACACTACAGAATCAGTCAAAGCATCTCCAGTTTCAGACACACACATACAGTAGGTTTCTATCAGAAGAGGCACACTCCAAAACCTATTGGAAACTACCTGTGTATCCTTGGGTATTTCAGAAAGAAAATGGTCAATTCAGACAAGCAGCTCAAATTATTTATAATAATTCCCTTTAATGTGGAGTGTCAGAACTACACAAGAGGAAGGAACACTCAAGAAATCATGTTTGTACCCACTTGAAAGTTTGCGATTGCAGGCTATGTTATAGGATAAACTAGTAATCCAAGCTCCACCTGGGCAGGACACAGAATGAACACAAAGATGACTACTTCTAGAGAGACATCTCAAAGAAGTTGGGACACTCAGCAAAATCTATCTACGTAAAGCTCCTGGGACATTCCCTGAGTCAGGATCAAAGTAGCACACTGCTCACCTTGAAGAGCCACTGGAATAGCCTCAACTTGGATTTTCGTTGGCACTTTCCATCCTAACTGGTCACAAGCTTCACACAGGACATCTGTCACTCCCTACACATTAGTGAAAAGAAAAAGGCAAACAGGCATCATCAACAAGACTTAAATTAAATCACGGACGGAAGTTAAATACATGTTACAACAGAGTCAAGCTTGTCTAGCGCAGACAAACCCCACCGGGCCCCAAGTGCAACTACCTAAAAGACCCACCATGATCCCCATCGGTACCTTCGTACCATTTGTTCAAAACACTTAGAAAGGACTGTTATCAGGAACAGTCCGTTTTACCCCAGTTTACACAAGGAACTTTATACACACAGTGGTGCCTCTCTCCACCTTGTCGGATGTCCCAGGAGCAAGGAAAACAAAAAACGCCAGGGCAAGTTAACACAGCTGAAAACAGGCAGCCTGCCGAGGCGAGCAGCCATACCAACATGCCCGGGGCAGCGGCGGCGTGACCCGCACACCTCCTGCCGGACACGGCACCGCGGCCCGACGGCCCGCACGTGTCCGCCCGCCGCGCACACGGGGCCGCACGAAGAGCTCCCCACGGCCTGAGCGGCACGGCGCTCCTCGGGACAGCGGAGCGAGCACTGGGGGCAGGAGCGGCCCCAGCCCAGACTCACCAGGTCCTTGAAGCTCCGCGGCTCCTCCACCGCCGCCTCCTCCGGCTCCGTCCCCACGGCCGCCCCCTCCTCCTCGCCCGCCGCCATCTTGGGCCGTCCCGTCCGCGGCGGCGCAGAACACTCTGGGAGCTGTAGTCCCGCCCGGGCTGTCATGGGAGTTGGAGTTCCGGAGGGAGAGCCGAGAGGTTTATCCCTAAATTCCGAGAGGCCTCCAGGGACGGGCGAGTTACGGATCTACAGCCACCTGTGCTGGGGTAAGAGCGCGCTGGATTGGCTGTGTGAAAACCTGCCTGCAAGCAGCTAAGCCCCAGTTGCAGCCCTAAGCTGCAGTTCCGCACCGCAGTGCTTGGGCAGTGTGTGATGGTGTTCTGTGCTCACACGTTCTATAGCTGTGAACAATCAAGGCAAAGGGAGCTGGCCAGGCACAAAAATGCAAGAACATATATAAACTTACATATGTATATGTCTTACATATAATAGATATAAAGAGCAAATTAACTTCTTTAGAAGTGCTGGTGTGAAACATTTTGAGGTACTAGCAAAGGGAAAAAAGAGCTGTCATTATCCCACCTTGTTTTCCTGCTCATGGTAATTACCAATGTGAATTTTTGAAGTGCCAGAAATACAAAACAAACTGAGCTGTGGCAACTCAGAGCATGAAATGAGAGAACGGTGGGGTGGCAATAGATGCAAACCCTCCCCCAGGTGTCGTGACTGCCGCTGTGGTGACTCAGGCCTGCAAGAGCTCAGTGAGAGGTGAAAGTGGTGATGTGTTCAGTGACCTTCCAGGGAGCACAGGATCCAAATACCATAGCTGGATGGATGCTCCCGAGCTCACTGGTTGCCATGTGGTCTGGGTGCAGCCTCTGATCTGTAGTCCCAATGCTGATTGCAGCAGGGCAGCCTTGCAGCTAGGTGAGTTTCCTATGTTTTAGGATTAAGAAAGCTAACATATGCAAGAGTTTGGGCTTCAAAAGGACAGCAGAGCTGGCTGCAAAATCACACTCATGACTGCATATCTGAGCGGGCCTCCCTCTCTCAGGGAAGGCTGTCTGGGTGCGCTCTCTGTGGAAATGCTGATGTACTTGGGCATGTGTCACTGGATTCCAAGTGTGGCATTTCCTCTGCTCCCAGAACAATGAGGAAAGTGAGGGGAAATACGAACAAACTGTCTGCATGACAGGGAAAGGAGAGGAAACCTGAAACAATTCATGGTCAGGAGTGGAAATGAAACTTCTGCATCCCACTGTGCTCAGGAGCAATGATTTTAAAATAATAAATTGAGACAGACAAGCAAACAAGAAGAAACACCCTATGTAGATACTAGTTGTGACCACGTTTCAAAAATTACAGGAGGCTGAGCCATGAACTTGCTATATATGATTAGGGCTAAAGGTTAAGTCTGGCCAGTACTTTGACATGAACCATTGTAAGAGTCACTGGAATGCCTCAGGAATTGGAGTCAGGGATGTGACAGGAAGTCACTGCTTGTGATTCTTTGTTGAACTCATTATCGATATAATATGGTGCTGTTTTGGTGGGGAGAAAGGTGAAGCAATTCTATTCCAGTTTGTGTAATTCCCTTTTCACAACAGATGTATTTGAATTGAAGTTTTCTCCTGTCCCAAACTGCTATTGAGAGTATCCACATGTGATAAAATAAATATGCAACTTCTAAATAGTAATTCCCTTTCTGTGCTCTTCAGCCCAGGACACCACACATTATACTGGATTTAGGAATTTTCACTTCATGGCTTTTAAGCCTGGCTTTTAACCAAATATGCTGCTAGCTCTATTGCATGTTGCAGCAGAAACTTCCCTGGGGGGAAACAGGGTGAGGGGATCCGCAGCAGATGAATTTCAGTGCAGATATAATGTCAGCTATTTCATTAGGGATGCATAATAAGACAAGATGGGCAGTACGTAGAGTAGGTCACAGGTAATGGTAATTGGTCCTGTCTACCCACTGCAATGCCCAGAGAGAGGCTGTTGGGATAGCCTAACTCCATTCCTGTACTTGGACTCCTTTGCCACAGACACCTTTTATTATGCTTTCAAAGCATACTGTAGGGCTTTGCATTGAAATTATGTTTGCATGCCTGCTTCACCACTGAATTATTCCTCTCTGCAACTGTTTCAATAAAAGGAGAGTGAAAATGGCTTCAAGAAGCCAGGCTTCATAACTGCTGGTGCTGGCTAAACATCAAATCACACCTGTACCCTTCTGCCCTCTGGCTAGCTTCCATAGCAAGGGTTTCACCAGCACATCTGTTACTTTGGAGGGTAAGTAATGTAACTACTAGCAAAAAATCTGCTTATTGAACACACTTCCCCTCAAATGTTGCTTGTGATTCTAAGAGGATCACAATACTGAAATGAAGCCATCACTAACACTGGAGTAGATGTACCCTGTCCCAGTCCAGGTCACTTGTGCTTTCTCGGTAGCAGCTCTGGTGCTCATCTGACCCAGCAGTGAGCTACTTCAGGGACCAAAATGAGTAAGAAATGAATCTTACCCCTAAATATGGTAGATTTCTGCCAGCACAGCTCCCAAACCTGGCTCCCCCAGGTATCACGTGAGATCCAGCACTGACTGCAAGGGAGGAGACAGGATGGCATGCCCAGGGCTGAGTGAGGAGGATCTGACCACTCCTGCCCTGTCTGCTACCAGATAAAGTGTAGCTGAGGTGTGAGGGCACAGCCTTAGATTCACAGCAACAGCTGGCTTAGAAGGTATCCAAGAGCACTGGATGAGTTTTGGAGAAAACTAAGTCACGCGGCTCCTCTGTTTTCTATAGGATTACAGATCTTCAAGCCTGTGGGTCCCACTTTCTCCCTGAATCTCCCTTTGCATTTCTAGCAAACGAACCCAGAGAGGGGAGTGGCTGAGACCTGGCCAGGATAGTGTGGTACCTAGAACTCAGTTACACTCCCACAGCAGCACTGTCAACAACCCAAGTCCTGATTCGGAGTGAATGATTAGCCTTGGGAAAAACCAAATGGAAGCAGAATTGTTTACTTGTGTGGGTGAAACTGGAAGCAAAAGTATCTGATTTGTTCCCAGCTGTGGAAACAGTGGCTGTGATTGCAGTGCAGAACTGTGCTGAGCAGAGCAAACTAGCCCTGGTGAAGCTCTAAGCTATCAAATTCAGATCCTTCTGCCAATCAGGTTGGTCAGTTCAGAGCTATTGTTGATTTTATGTTGTTTCCTGTGTGAACAAAGCTGCATTGCCCGAGAACTGAGGAGCGTGTGAGATAAGTAAATTTTATATAGTTTTCTTTGTGATGATAAAATCAGCTGTCTAAGAAGCATGTTAAGGTTGTAACTGGTCTGGTGGAGGTAGTTGGTGATATGCTGGAGCACTAGGAAAAATTTCACATTGTATCTGCCTTTGCATAGTGTGCACTCTGAAAACACACTTATGTGCTCACACTTATATACCTCAGTGTTTGCATGTCAGAGACCAACATCTACAGTGTACATGGGCAATGTGCACACTAGGATATGCACTCACACAGACATAAACACATACACTCATACAGAAATGCCAGCTGTGTGTGGCATGGAGCTGATGACCTCACTCTTCATCTTTGCTTTCTGAACACATTCAGCTGCTCATAGGGATCCCCGGCTTCAATACCTAGAGCATGAAACTGAGCAGGGTAAGCCAGGGGGCAGGAGTGTGATCACATGCAGGTGTACAGAAAGACACTGACATAAAAGTGCTTCATATTCATTTAATCGAATCAGCAGTGTACTTGTTCATTTCTGGTAAACAGGCATGGGTATTACAAGCATTTGAGTCACGCCCTGAGGGACCAAAGCTTTTATTCTTCCTGTGTATAAAAACATATGTTGATGTCATGAGAAGAAGAGACAAAAAGGACAAGGATTCAAGTTTTGTGAGATGGAGTCTTGCTCTTCCTCAGAATTTCCTCAGGGTTACAGAGTTACATAGTGAGCTTTTCTGATCATTTTGATTCATGCCTGTGCAGGGAAGTTTCCCTTATCCACTGGGGTATGCTTTTGGAGGTGGAGTTATCTCTGGAATAACTCTCCTAGTTGCCTCAAGCTAGTTTCAAGGTCTCTTCTCTGTACCTCTTCCAGGTACTGACATGATCCCTATCATCACAGTACTTGAGCGTTTTTCAATATTTGTCCCTGAAACATTCCTGTGAGGTAGGGAAGTGCTACTATCCCTATTTTTAAACAGGGAACTAAGATACTGAGGGGTTAAAAATCAAAAGAACCTATTTAGCAGAATATTCACTCAAAACAGAGTCTCACTCCTTGCTTCTGCTTCATAAAGGCTCTGCCCCTGAATCATCCTACTCCTCTGTACCCCTCTTGAGTTTTAGTACCAGTATATATGTCACTAACATGAAGCCTTCTCTGGGAAGTGTTGCTTGGAATGTCTGTAGCTCTCCATGAGTGCTGCCTCCTTCCTCACAGATGATCCACTGTGGGTCTCACAGGCTGCATGACTACAAGGAGAGTGGCACCTCCACATCTCAGATGTGCTCTCATCACAGCTGGGCTCCATCTCAGACCAGTAACACCAACCTACGCTTCCTATCCTGCTGCAAGAGATCTAACTGCTTTCTTCCACCAATGCCCGAGTCAGACTCTGGCCCCAGGGTCACTGACCTATTTTTCTCTCTGTTTTGGTTCCTAAGATCTGTTGCCACTGGTTGACTGTGTTTCACAGTTTCTAACTATCAATGTTCAAGTCATGCTTTCCTTTTCCTACAGTGACTTGCGCTCCCTCATGGCCAAATAGCAGTTAACTTGCTCTCACATGCCACAGACTTGCTTTCACTCTAAGAACAACTGCCTTCCGTTGGAGTGGAGGCCTCCTTTTAAAAAAAAGTATATACACCTTTAAATACAGTATCAAAATCTTAATCCTATATAAATAAATAGAACACAAACATCACAATTCTCAGTCTGGAGAGGTTTCTTCAAAAGGAATAACAAATTCTGGCCCTGCTATTTCACCCTAGGATGATGATCCATCCATCCATCCATACAGTCTGTCAGATCTGGAGCTGGTTCTTTCTACAGCCTTTCCAGATGTACCTCAGTAATGGGACTGTACTCTACTGGAATTTGGCAGCTGCTGGCTTTATCAGGGTACCCCAGACCTTGTACCACTCACGGATTCATAATTAGTTTACAAACTAGGTTCAGTCAGCACCAAGTATTTCATCAGCCTCCTGGCCCTCTTTTTTTTACTGCCTTGGGGAAGCAGAGTTGGGGAGATGTCTGGGGAAACATGAGCATGAGGAACATCCATCTTCAGGTTCTGAGATCTGCTGCTGTGTTGATCATAATCCATGTGTCCATCATAACTTCCTACCTGAGTCAGGTGTCTACTGTCAGTCAGTTGGCAGTGTGTGTGAGTGTGTGTGCAAGCTTTCACTTCCCGTCAGGAAGGAGTTTGTGTTCAGATACAGGTAAAGCACACGGGATGTACACACCTGTGTGCATCAATGCCACACATTTTATGATAGCAACAGGTAGCAGTGCTAATGGTCACAATTAATAACGTAATGTCTCCAGACCCATTTTTAGTATGAACCAAACACTGTTTCAGCTGGATGGTTTCAAGATCTCAGCAGTGGTTTTAGCACACAAGTTGAGTCTCCTTGTGCATGGAGAAAGGTCTGTTCTGGACTCAAGAAGGTCACAGACTTCATCCATTGCCCTAGTGCAGGTCTCAAGATTGGCAGCCAGCTTCTGAATTTTGGCCTTCAGCACAGCCTGGCTTACTTTTGTGACCTCCTTTGTGTATTCTGGCACCAGGAAGCTGTGGGAGCCGCAGAAGACCATGAAGCAGACAGAGTTGTACAGCGAGATGGAGGCCCTCTTCTCTGACTGGCGCAGTGTAGGGTCCCCCGGGCCCTGCCCCCGGCGAAGGAACTCCAGGCACCCGAGGATTTCCCTCATCTGTTTCCGACAAGTCATTGCAATTTCCTGCACCTTCCTCACCTCCCGGGAATTGCAGAGCACTAAGGAGAGGTCGGATGTGATGCTGACAGCCCCCCCAGCAGTGGCCAGTCCCAGGCCCACAGCTGATGCCAGGAGAGAGGCTCCCAGCGTTGCAGGGCTCAGGGATAGCCCCAGGATGGCTGTGACAGCTCCTGCGGCAGTCAGGGTGCTCCCACTGACATTGGCGATCAGGGACCTTTTGCGGAGCTTGTTGAGTTTACGAGCTGCCTTGTGGAGGTGAGCAATTTGGCCACGCAGCCTTCGTCTCTGATCCAGCAGGGCTACATGGAAGTGGTGTGTGGGGTCTAGCGTTTGCGGAAAGGCAGCACTGTTTCTCTCCATGGCTTCTGTCCAGAAACAGAGAAGTCTGGGTTGAGATTTATGTCAAAACCCCCCATGAAACATGCTCAGCCTGGACTACCATTTCAGGGATAGCATCCAACCAAAATGCTATTGCTTCACCCAGCTATGGGAAAGGTTTTTCATCTGCACACATGTACACCCTCATGCTTGTATGCATTTCATTGCACATTCCATTTTAACTTTTAGACAGAGAAACTTTTAAATGTTTTTCTTATTCCCTGCAAAGACTAAAGTATCTTAAGGCCTGGAGTCAGACGTGCTGTTGCTATTACCTCTGTGAAGACACAAAACATCTCTTCCAACCCTGGAGACTGAAATTCCCTTGAGATTTAAGTGACTCGATGCCCAGAGTAGAAATGCAGTCAGAACTAATGTGTTGTCCCCATGATGGGATTCAGAGGATCTACAATATACAAAGGCATCTTTCACAAGAAAGATCAGGTTCTAGGGAGGTAAAAGCCACCATTACAGGTTTTTGTTTAGGGGTGATTTCCCATTAAAGGGAGGATGGAGGAAAGCTGCTGAGTGGAGTCAAGGTCTGGCTTTTCCATAAAGAAGGCAAGCAGCTTACTGATCCCTTGGTTGGTATTGTGAACATCCTTCCTTTCTTTAAGCCTAATTAACTCAAGGTCCTGCAGTGTTTTTTTTCCCTCTTGTAACCTGGCATCACAGTCTGGACAAAGATGGGAACTGTTGTTCTGTGGCGCTTAGTCCGACCTGTGGTCGGGAGATTGTCTTGCCTTGTGGAATGTGAATCTTCAGGGTTTCCATTCTAGGCAATGTCTGTTTGCTGTCTCTGTTCTTTGTCACAAGGGCGGAAAGAAATGCCCCAATAGGCATTTTCAAGTTGCTTTAGGACTGCAAATGGTTCACTAAGGAAGCTAGCATCCTTAACCCTGTTTACATGGAAACTGAGGCAAGGGAGTCAATAGGAGTGATGCAGCACTACCAGTTGTCTGGTGGGAGCAAAGCTTCTGTGCTTCAAAACACTGCACTGTGCACACAGCTATGCTGCCCCTGCACCTAGAAAGGTTTAGCCATAGAGCTAAGAAGCTGTTTGCAGACCTTAATGCACTCATAGCCAAAAGAAGTGTCTGTAGCAGAAAGACCCCGTCACAGAGCCAACTAAGCAAAACTCTTCATTGCTACAGCCACTTTTTCACTTCTAAATCTTCTCTACAGTGTGAGTCAGAGATATCTGATCCCTCATAAAGTTGTACTATGTAGCTGGGATCCTTGGGGCTTCGTTCTTCAGAAGCCCCATGTTTCAGAAGTAGAAAACTTTGTGACATAAATAGTCTTTCCATCCTCAAGTGTGCAAGTAAATAATTTTCACTGCAATTTTTCACACTTTACCTGTCCTAATCCATCTCACACAGAATCCTTTAAGGCCTCCCCCCATGCCCTTCAGAAAATGGCTCCAGTCTCTCTTGGTATCACTGGGCCATTTGAATCACTTAGTACACTGTGCTTTTTTTAGCTGGGAGCAGTGTCCTATTATATCTACACTATAATCAGAGATAAAACTGAAGGCACAATGACTAACATTACTTTAAATGGATACCAGCATTGAAATGAACAATGAACATATTACCAAAAACAACAGATCAATATGATGGTCATTAAATATATCAATTGCTGTAGCCTCTTAAAAATTTGTTCTGAAAACTTCATTGCTAAGAACTCTCTCAGGTAATAACAACAACCATTTCACTGCATTAGTAGTACAGTCTTTCAATCTATAGCATAAACCATGTAGTGATGCATATCTTTTGAATACACTGATTTATGTCAGCATAAAGGAAAATATCCAACTCCTGCTCTAATGAGAAAAATCTCTCCAACAATAAAAGTGTCCATTAGTCCAAAACCTGCAAACGCTTTCTTAATACAGTACTCAGAGAGACTCCAAAAATTACTCATTCAAACTTACCTTCAGTTTCCAGCTGACCTTCCAAAAGACAAATTTTGATCTCTTTCTGGAGGAGAACAATTTATAGGTTCCACGGACCAATTGCTGTGATGGGAATGCTTTGCCTCATACTGGGAGTTTGCCATTTCCTGTTCTCCCTTGTGCAGAAGGATGTGACACACTGGAAAGTGACCTGCAGGACAGCGAGCACACATCATGCTCAGGAAATGATCCCTGAGAATGAACATTGTGTGTGTTCAATTTTCCTGAAGTGTAGGGGGAAAAAAAATGAAATCTCAGCCTATTCTTGGCACTGAGCTAGTGCAGTCATTCCCTGCAGGGAACAGTTGCCTTTCCTTTCCCTGAAATAGCAACTGACTTTACTCTGTGCTGGAGCCACCAATTGCTTGATGACTGAAGTTTCCCCTGCCACACATCTAGAGCCAGTGGAGCTATCAGCCAGTCAGCTACTCCATTCAAGGCTAGTGTACTTTTAAAATCCCAACTCTTTGAGGCAATTGTGTGTGTGACTGGCTGGAACATAGCCGTCACTCCATAAAAGGGAAGCAGCTTCACAGCAAGATTGTTGCTCTGAATTCCTATCCCTTCTTCTCAGAAGATAAAAGCATGCAGCATCCTTCAAAAGAAGTGATCTCTATGTGGTTTTGCTCTATTTCTTAAGCATAGGCACCATGATGGTTGAGAAACAACCATGCTGTTTTCCTAAGGCACCTGCCCAGCAACCAGTAAGAAAGAAAGGGTCTCTGGGATCCCCTCCTTTCCTGCCTGCTGTTGCCTGGCACTTGTGCCCACACACAAATATAACCAGAGGGAAGTGGTGATGACAGTGTTGGGGAGAAAAAGCTGAAGTGCCACTCCTGCTGTTGCCTTTCATGCTGAATCAGGACTCGTTTTAATCAAAGAAAGATTTTTTTGGTGGGGTCAGGAAAAGGTTTTGTTGATGACACTAACTGGTGCAGCCCTCCTTAAAGATAAATGACTTGTGTCTTTATTGACACAGGGCCTGGGGTGCTGGGGACATTCCTTTTGAGCAGCAGTGCTTGAAGATAGGACAGCCACTTTCTTGCTTGGTGGATTTTTACTCTTCAGGAGTGTTTGTTGACCAGGAACCTCTTACTGTGCCCTAGCGTTACCCTGACCTGTCTAATCTGAAAGGTATCTAGCTGTCACTGAGTGGTGGGGGTTTACTGTCGAATTTGTGAAATACCTAGTCACACAATTGCTGGAGCTGACCTTAAAAAAGGACAAGAACTGAAAAGCAGTAGTCAGAGAGATGACAAGGTTTGGATTATTAATTTGAATGACAGCTTGGGTTTTGATTATCTTAAAATAACTGTAATGCCAAGTATTTTGTCAGAGGGGACCTCCAGGAGATGAGACATGTATAAAAAAATAAATAGCATTAATGAGTTACTTCAGCCTGTCATAGACATTAAAAAAGAAAGCATTGTTTTGAAGATGCTTAAATATGCAATATCAGCCTGTTACAATTTGTACATACTGTACGTTAACAGGAAGGTGAGTTCTGATACTGAAGGAAGTGTTTTAGCCCTTCCCTTTGTTTTAGCAAACGTATGCTTGAATTGAAGCCCATCTGCCTTGGCGAGGGTTTTCTCAACACACTCAGCTGCAAAATATTGCCAGAAACCCCTGCAATGCTCAGTGTGTGGGCAAGGACCGGGTTAGAGTGCAGAAGAGACAATTCATTTTTTTTAGAATATTCCCTCACAGAGTTTTCTGCCCACTGAAAGACCTGCATCTCACTTGAGATGTTGGTCTCAGCCTAGGAAGATTTCTCACAGGAATCATCCCTGAGCTCCTTCACCATTTAAAGAGAATGTTTACCCATAATCCACCCCCATAATAAGATGCATATCCCAAAAGGACTTAACATGAGGAGCTACAGATGTCAACTTCATTTTAAAAAAGAAACATGTGTTATAGTAAGAAACATTATTTCCTAGGGAGTTGCCCTATGACAGTACTTTGTGATCTATTCTTGTCCCTGCTAACACCCTCACAAACATCCCTCTGGTGAGAATGCTGGCCTTCTCTCCCACTGATAATTAGAGAACTGCTCCAGCAAAGGCGAGCAGGTGGGAATGGGAGTAGGATGGGAGAGAAGCATCTTCTCTCAGCACCTCCCTAGGACTGAAAGGCTTTCAGTGCCATCAGTGCACTTGCCTAGATATGAGCACATCTGCTGAATCACCAAGTAGGTCCCTGCTTGGAGTGAATCTGAGCTTATCAGGGGTCTCAAGACTTGTGGAATAGGTTTGACCTTCACTCTGCAAGCTGGCAGAGGCCTCACCATCCTGCCTGCTGCACACTGCCACCCAGCCCCTCTGCTGCTGCTGCTGCTGTCTCTGTGTTCTTGACCTGTGAAGTACTTGGACTTGATGGTGGAAGGGGCACAGCAGGTGTTTCACAAAAACTCTGGCCAAAAATGGTACCTCTCTCCACCCTTTCCCATCTAGCCACATCCTCTTGAAATGCCTGAGTGTGTTTTGTGGGAGCAGGTGACTAGGAAAGGGAAGGAAGGATGTTTTATTGCTTCAGCTCTCTTCCTTTCAGGGGATTTTGGCAAAAAGGACTGATCTTTATGCTCTTGTTCTCTTCAGCAGAAGGGATATATTGCAGAAGTATTTGATCTGAAGCTGTTTGGAGCAACTGCAATGTAGCATTTGAATGCAAATGTGAAACATTTGAAGCTGGAGTTTCAAATATACACTTCTTTTATTAACATTGTTTTGATCAAAAATTGAGAAAATTTGAGTAAATTTACATTTAAATACCATCTTTTTAACTGGATTTCTGTCATGCTTGGAACTTTCAACCTCAGCTGCTGCATCCTGGAGCTAAAAGCTGTATTTTTTTCCCGTTTATTTTCTTTTTCAACTGAATCAAAGACAAATAACTCTTCACAGCAAGATATTAATTCAGATTCGGTGGGAACTTGAATAGACAAAAACATAGAAAGCAAATTGGAACTAAAAGGACTGCATCAGCTTTTAGTAACCTTACCAGGAGATCCAAATTAAATTTTTGAAAGCATTCCAGAATGAGACAGGCTGCTCTGGGCTCTGGTCACTGGTGTATGTCGGACTTCATCTGGGTTTGAAGAAAGCTGCAAAGAGCAGAGCAAGGTGGGGGAACAGGAAAACCTATGGGATGGGTACCCTCTTGTTAGTTCCCTTAAAGTAGAAAATTAGTCAAGAGCATTGACTGTGTCTGCTTTGTGAGCAAGCATTCATGTAACCAAAATGCCATCCTAAACTGCCTTGTCAAAACACTGCCAGCAGTGTTTGTGGAGATCAAATATTTATTTGGACATGGAGAGGGAATTTCTGCAATGGATTTAAACAGACCAGCTTATGCTGCCATTTGCCACTTTTAATTATATGTTCCAGAGCAGGCTACATGGCAAAAGACTCTCTGAAGCACAAAGAAACAACTTCCCACTTAGACCATATGCCTCCAGCCTTGCCAATGGCACAGTTGACATAACTCAGTGCAGTCAAATGCAGGTCCTACTGAACTCAGTGCTGTTAGAGGACTTTTACCTGTTCAGTGTCTTAGCACTGGCAGCAACAACACCACAGTGAGCAAGTCTGGCTACCTAGTCCCTCAAGGACTGTAGAAAATAGAGAATTGTTACCGTATTTTCAGAACTGCAAAGAAACCGAACAGGTTAGTGAAAAGTAGAAATTAGGTTACCTGGTTTTTACTGTGGACTTCTTGATGGCAGAGTTCACATGGCAACATTTCTCTTGAAAGAAAAAAGACTCTAGATTCTTCTCACCTAGTCACAAGTAGTCACAAAAATATTTATACTCATTAAACTTGCAAGAAGTCAGTGTCTTTGAAACCTTGACTGCTTTGTCAAATTCTGGCTGAGATGGCCTATGAGGCTGAAAAGCTACTGCTTGACAAAATTGCCAACAGCCCTGCTCTGTAACCCTCAGGAGCCAGGCTAGAATGATCCCTGTGTCCCGCAACTGAACATGAACCACAGATGTCTGTGGTTTCTTATTCCCCTTTGCTAAGTTTGAATCTTGCAATGTTTAGCCAAACTGTTTTCACGTACTGCTCTGTAGCCTTCCACCTGCCTGGAGGGTGTTGATATCTTCCAGTGCAGGAGGATGAGCTGCTGGTGTGGGAATCTTTGGTGGCATGTCTGTAACTTACACTGGTAGATCTGGGCAGCGCCCACAGGACCCTGATTTGAATGGGAAAGAAAAGCAGCTCAGCTGGGAGGCATGGCACCAACAGCATGTCTTTACTGAGAAAACAAACAGGCTGGAAAGACTCGAGTGTAAATCCTCAAAACTCGTTTGGGAAGCGTTGGTATAGGAGGTTACTAGGTAGACGTAGCATTTATTAGCTAGGAAATGAGAGCATCTGTGTTTCCCTCAGGCAGCACAGGACCAACCTTTTACCTGGCTCTTCTATTTGCCCCTTGCCAGTGTCAAGTTGCTGTTCAGGTTATTGATCTCTAACAGAGACACTTTTGCTATCTCTTGCACCTAAATTCTTGTTTTCAGTTGGTCTGATACAGCCCTTGGTGAGGTAAAAAGTGTCAGTTTGGGGGGCACCTAGAAAAACTCTAAACTTGGAGTAATTCTGCAACAATTCACTGATCAGCTGTGGGGGAGGGAAGGGCTAGGAAAATGTACATTTTTTTCTTTTTTTTTTTTCCAAGAAAATTTGATTTGTCATCATCTGGTATTTGCACAATGAAAAAATCCTGATCCTGTCTCTATACCTGTCACTCTGCCAAGGCCAGAAAGCCACAGTGACTGGGTTCACCCCACATTCCTGTGCATTTCCCTACTGGATGCCTGGGCAGTGGCTGGTTGATATTATTTCAAATGTGCTAAAGAAGCATCTGCTCTGATATCGAATGAAGAATGTAAAAAATTAAAAACTAAAAATAATGACATGATATGGGATCTCAGTCTGACACAAATTTTGTAAAGAAAATTTACCATTTTTTGCTATTTTAGTGAACTGTAGTAGTTTGTGTTTTTTTTAATATATGAAAGAAAAATCATATGGGTTTAGAATTTGAGCCTTTACTTAATTTTAATTCTTCTCTTGATTCTTTGAATTAATGAACTTTTCTACTGTACATTATTTGCAGCTAGTCAAGAGGGATACCTCATATTCATAACAATACATGGGCATTTGTAAATGTAAAAATACCTTAGATAAGCGACCTTGTAATCAAATTTAGATGTTGGAGATGGAGTCATTTGCATAGATTATGGCTGTATTGCAGGTCTGCATGTCGATTCCATACCAGTTTTCCTGTGTTGCTGACTTTGTGTTGGGAATACTTAGCTCAAAACCCTAAAATTTCATGAATGGAGTTTTGACTTATCCTGGAATGGTCATAGTCATTTGTTGCTGTTCCATTCCTTCCCCATAAAATAAGACCGTTTATCCACAGTACTTATAGAACCTGGTGCTGCATTTGAGGAAGGTCAACCAAAGGTTGAGAGGTTTGGGCTGTGATGGAAGATGAAGTGCCGAAGTACTTTAAATTTTTCAGGTCTCCTCTCAGTTTTTTTGACACTCTTGCAAGATCTGGCTTTGTGTGTGTAATTTGGCTGTTTTATTGTTGCTTGTTTGGTTTTGGTTTTGGTTTAAATTATTAATTTCATAGAGTTAATCTTTCAGGATTAAAGTTAGCAGGAAACATTCCAAATAAAAAATGCATTGTGATGAAAACAAAATGACAAAATTCATTACATTGTTTAACTCTCCCATCTGACACCATAGAAACATGACAGACACACAAGGGCCTAGAGAAGTCTAAGAATAGTTAAAAACTGCTACCTTGAACAGCCCTCTTTAGAGGTTCACGAGCAGTCAGTTTATTCACATTCTGAAGCTCCCTCTAGAGCTGAAAGAATAAAGAGCCAACCCCAAAGTCTGGTTCAGTCCATCTCTTCCAGGAATCTGCTCTATAATACATGACATATTATAGACAGAAATTCTTTACTCTTCTCCTGCTTCACTCAATGTCCCACAGATTTGTTAGGTTTATGTTCCAATTTCAAGTATCCTGTCCCACAGAGACTGCTCTGGGTCACAGATGGTCCCTTAAACCAGCACTTGCTGTCCAGCAGTGCTTGCAGTAAATGCTATAGTGGAAGACTGTGTGTGGCAGTGATACATACCTGCCTGCCCCTTTTGATAACAGGCCCTTCTTGGCCACGGATTTTTCTGGTCCCCTTTGACTCTGCTGACACCAGCTGCCTCCACTGTTTCCTGGAACAGAAAGGCAATTCAGTTACTCACTGTATGAAGTACTATATAGCTAATGTATTCCTTTGACAGAGTGTTCCTTATGATAGCTGTGTGGGATCAAGGACAGAAAAGTCCATGAGTTTGGCGGTGCTGCACTGAGAGCTGTGCAGCATGTGGTCCCCTCTCATCCCTGTGAGCAACAATTTTTCAGTCACATTCTCAGTATTAGCAGAGCACATATACAAGCCAGACACGTACAGAAGGACATAGGGGTTTACAGGGCTGCACTTGGGATGGCAAAGGAAGCATGTTATGGATAACATCACTGCATCACAATTCTAATGCCTTCTTCTAGGCCGAGGGAGACTAAGATTCAGTTTTAAATGGCTGAATCTGAACTGGAAAAAAAACCAAGACAAAACCAAAATAAATTCAGATTGTTACTTTTTTTTTTATCAAG
Organism: Formicarius rufipectus; assembly: GCA_013399695.1. Classification (NCBI taxonomy): domain Eukaryota; kingdom Metazoa; phylum Chordata; class Aves; order Passeriformes; family Formicariidae; genus Formicarius; species Formicarius rufipectus. The sequence continues at coordinate 830,176 of VXAU01006136.1, forward strand.
CCAGGACTTTTATTTCCAGGTCAGGTCTTCCATTCTCAAAATAAGATAGCTACTGGGTGATTCCTCTAGGTAACCATCAGGGTTGGGAAATATAACCAGAAACATTTTGGTCTGTTGCTCATCTGCTTAGACAGGGAGAAAGGACAATGCTTCCTCACTAAAGGCATATAGATCTTTTTTTACCTTTATACCTTTGTTAGCATTAACATTAAGGTACAACCTCATGCAAGGGCCTCAGGGCGTATTACACATTGCCCAGATCTGATCAGAATGAATACCTTTCAGTAATATAAAACTCTCTGGAGGGAAATGTATAAAGAGGGAGTGATAGTCTCATGAAAGAGTTGAGTGCATCCTTCACACCACAGTACTAAATCTGTTAATGTGAGGTCTGGCAAGAGCAAGGCATGAGTCTGGAAACGTGCTTTCAGAAGAGGGGAGGCTGGCCAGCTGCAGAGCCAGGACATGGAGAGTACAAGAGTTTGTTTCTCCTATGCTCCTAGTTCAGATGTGAGCTATGCCTGAGCGCTCAGCTGCCCAATGTCTCTGAAGCAATTTCATGATGCTATAGGGATAGTCAGCAGATGCTCTTGGCCTAGGTGGATTCAGTCTGCTTCCTGAACCCTCATCAACGAATGATCAGGACATGAAAGGGAGGAAAGGAAGCTTGGTGCTTGCCTGCACCTGCTGATGCTCCCTGCAAGATTGCCAGAAGCCATAAAGGCAGGACATGGCAGTGTGACCTTGTGGCTTGCAAATACATGCAGTTTTAAAAAATACTTCCTAAAAATGGCATAATCTTGGAGGTAGAAAGACTTGGAAGTGTAGTAAACTCTTCTGATAGTATCTGATCAAATGCAGCCTTTTGAAAGGAGCAGGAAAACCTCTTTTTACCAGTGTAGTAATAAAAAATCCCTCAAAACTCAGCCCACCTCACAACCAAAGGAAGAAAACAAAAAACAAAACCAAAACAAAATGGTATTTCCTTATCTGCTTTTTGATTTTTTTCCTAACCTATCCCAGACATAAATAGTAAAGAGAGCCCTGGCTATTGGATCTAGCTGACCTAGGTCTAGGGCAAGTTAAATAGAAGACAGTAAAGCTGTTTTCATCTCCTCAGTTTGAATGGAGTCAAAATAACCTCTGTTGTCACTGAGGCCAAGACAGAACAGATTCTATCTCACACTTTGTTTTTCACTCTCAGAAGATGTTTTGCAGGCAGGTGGAAATTGCACAGGATGAGGAGATTCTTCACTGAATATTAAAAAGAGTATTTTCAAGGAAGATTCTGTAAAATAACATCTCAACAACAGCATTTCCTTTGGTCCTCGTGACATTTGGAGCTCTGAGGAAAGGGAAACCCTAAGTTACACCAGGGAAGAAATAGGTTATCAAAGTCCACTTTTTGGAATCATGCTTACATCAGGATCACAATCCATACAAGGACTATGCAGAAGAAGTGCTTGTGTGGAAGGCAATTTCCTTTTACATCCTCACAAGCTAACATGGCTACAAGTTTAATTTACCTGTTAGGATAGCTTTTTTTGTGTTGCTTTGTGGCCTGTCTCCTTACCATATGAGCTCTCCTGTTCACTCTTCCCATCCCATTTCTGTTTAGAGGATGCATCCAAGTGGCTTGGGAGGACTGCTCCATAGGACAGCCCTGGAGCAAGCTGCCAGGCTGAAGTATAGCATTCCCATGAACATGCAGGGTTTTGTGTCTTATGCTTGCTCCATACCACATACACAGCAGTATCACCAACTCTTTTAACACTCATTCCATTCTCACTCTGTGCACGCATTCCAGATCCAGAATCCAGCTTTCCATTCTAACCGCTTGTTTCGACACACAGCTGGGGAAGAACACCAGAAGGCTGGAGGATCAGAGGAGTTTCCCACTACTCTGAGGAAGTACGTGAGGAATGACATGAAGATGACAAACTTTACCAAGTGCATGGGTGGCTCTTAGGATAAATCAGAGAGGGATGCATTGTCATGGTCTACTTCAGTATCTGTGTCATAATGAAAGGAAGGAGAAAATCTGCGGATGCAACATGTAAGCATATGGGAAAGAAAATGAAAACCAGAATGTCTATGCTTCTCTACTGATGAGAAGTTCCTAGTATATTGCTTGTAACCAGGGATGGATATGGATGGTGGTTTCACAACGTGGATGAGAAAGGTTTCATCAAGAGTTGGGAACACTTCTGTACTACATAGCACTTGCATGAGAGGGATGAATCTCATCTGGATCCAAAGGGAAATTGGCATCTGGCTACGAGCATGCAGAAGTTGGACAGTGAGATTTTTAACTGAGGAGTGAGGGAAAGGCAACCAGTGTTCAAGTGACATTTGTTCAAGACAGTGTCCACAAGGACATGACATAGCAAATCTTGTAACATCTAGAGAAGGATGCATCAGTGAATAGCATAAAACAGGAGGGTTAGCATTCAAAGAGAAGGCTAGGGAATCAAATCAGTGCTGTGATTGTCTCAACATCAGGACTTGAAGCCTAGGAAGAAAAACAGGAACACTGGCATATTTTGTTGATATGGTAGCACTTTGGAAACCTTGAACTCGTTACGAAGCTGAAATCAGCAGCTGGAAGAACTAAATACACACAGGTGGATGGAGATGGCTGAAGTGACCATGCTAGGAATACAGGCTATCACCCACCCAGAAAGGCCTGAAAAAGGAGAGATGCTGATACTGATAACAGGAAGGAGGGTTAAGAAAAAGAAAGCTTATTAAAAAAACTGCCTGTGTGTCTGAATAAAGAACACAGAAAAGAACATAAACCCTAGAAGATTAAGCATAAAAATATAACTGAAATGTCTGAAAATGGATTCAAAGATCAGCAAGTTAAAAATTAGAACTGGTACTAAATCCTTTACCTGTCATAAGAGCAGAAAAAAATCCTACATGAGAGCCTGTCAGACCATGGGTCTCTTGGTCTCTAAGCCTCCTGGCTGTGCCAGACACACCTGTTGGAGCTATAATGAGTGTCAGAGCAGCTTCCTGGATAAATACAGACTTTTCAATAATGTCAGCATAATTTCAGCATGGAAAGAGAGGTTCTACCTTACAAACATCTTATAGGTGTTTTTATGACTTTGACTAGTATGTGAGGAAGGGTGATCTGCTTGACATGTTCTGCCTGGATTTCCAAAGACTTTTGATGAAGCCTCTCTGAAAAGACCTCAAAGAAAAGTCAGCAGCAGCAGAATGAAAGATAAAACCTAGCATGGATAGGTATTTGATAGAAGATTGAAAAAAGCATAAGACTAAACAGAGGAAGGTCACCAGGGAGTTCTGCAAGATTTTGCACTAGGATCTGTGCTCTTTGCCAAGTTCTTAAATGACGTGGAAAAAGAGATAAGCAGTGAAATGATGGAATTCACTGAGAATATGATTGGCCAAAGCACGGGTGCAGTTGTTTGTTTAGAGAAGCTTTTGCCTCAGTGAATATCAACACAAATGCAACGTGAAATTGGTGTCCACTAAGTATTGTCTTAATACATGCTTGCTCTTTCAGCTTAGGTGGGGTGGATAATTAAAACAGATAATTTGCAATCTTGATCTATAAATCACATCACTCCAATTGGAGCCTTTTGATTCTTATTTGTGGTCCTAGGCCTCATTCAAGCTGAGACGCATTGCAACAAGTTAACATGATAGGCAGCAGAGCTGCAGTGTGGCCTTCTGTGCCTCCCAAATATTTGTCATGTAGTTACCACTGCTCACATCCATACTCACCTCAGTATTGGCAGGAGGTGTTTGGCTGCTGGGATGGCCTTTATGTCCATCCTGAATCAAGGCTCTGAAGTTCACAAAACTGCTTTGGAGAGTGTTTGTGAACTCTGCCTTTAAGGACGAATTGTAATCTTGATACCTGGATCAGATTTTAAGCCAAATTCATGAGACTAGCATATCTTGTATTATTCTAGGGTTACCTTCTTGGCTCAGTATTATTTTCTATTTGCAGCATATCAGAGATTGATTGTTCAGATCAGATGACAACATTTTGTAGTGAACTGGTGTAGCTCCAGAAAAATATTTTCATGCTTAAAGCAGCTCTGCAGACTTGAAGAATTGGAACTGGGCAAAAGGGTGGATATATCCTCTTATTGTCAGCCCTTGAACACAATGCAGTCAGGGAGCTGGACTGGGTCTCAAAAAGCAAATACGTTGCTCTATTTTGTGCCTCTTTAGAGTGATGTCTGAAGAGCACCCTTCTTCTTTTAGCTTTTGTAACATTGCATCTGAAACGCTTCCTTCTTCAGCCATAGGCATGTCTTCTCACAGTGAGTGGTCATGTAGGAGTCTAGAAAAGAGTAGTCTCTTTCCCTATAATCTCATCCTCAGTAGGAGTCCTTTAACAGTAGCTTGCAAGTAGGCATTGGTAATCAGGCCGCCTACTTCTCACCATCTTTTATATTTCAGGAAGCATATGGTGCCTGACGCATTTCCTCATGTGTAGTCAAAAATCACATCAGTTTGAATCCAGGGCCTCTGATTACCAACATGAAGCTGCAGACAACTCACACTTTGTTGCTGTTCTGCAGCAATTTCAATGAGCTTTGGAGGTACCTATTGTCACCTGATATGCAGGGAAACAGGTAGGGAGGAAGCTGGTGGTTTCTCATTGCCTCATGGGCAGAAAATAATGGTGAATATAGGTGGCCTTAGTTTTAAATTAATGCTTACTCCCTGAGGCTACCCTGTGAATTAGCACAGCTTTTGTAATACTGATTGGGCCATGATTTTAAATTCCCTAGTTCTGGACCTTTTCAAGTCTGGTGTGTGAAACTTTCCTGTTTTTAAGGGTATATCATACTTCTGACTCTAAAGAATTTGATGTGAGGAATACTAATTCAGCCTTCAGTGCCACAGCATTCTTCTCTTTATATTTCTTGGAAAAGATTTCAGTAGGCTAACAGGAATCATTCCCTTTTAATGTCCCTGGGACAAAAAATCCCTTTAAATTAATTTTTTTAATGAATATGGAAGTGATGGCACCGCTGTCAGCGATTCCCTTTTGAATAGATGTCAGCGATAAGGAAAGACTAGGCTTCATTAAGATAATTTTAAAAAAAACTCTTGGAATCTGTTAATCAGTTAAAAACTACCAGAGAAGTCTAGCAGAAAAGGAACAAGAGACATGGATGTATTCAGGGTTCTCAAAACTAAGCACTTTACATAACACAGCTTTCATATGCTGAAAAGTAAGATGACAAAATAACACACCAGGGGTATCCCTCCTCCTCTAACTCTTCAATGAAGATCCCTGCTTGCCCAACTTCATGCATTTCCCCTCTTTTCACAGGTGAAGTGATACCAGCAGCTATTTTTGTTCTTAGCTCAGGGCAGCATTTCAGCTGCTGGACATCTCTGCCAGACTGCTCCTTTCCTTTGCAGACTCTGCATTCCAGAGTTCTCTAGGAAAAGTGTAGGGAACATCATCTTCAGTCCCTGCCCTTCAGCAACACAGGAGAGCAGAGGGGCCAATCTCTTCTTCAAGGCTGTTTGTCCATCTGTACTGAGGCACTATGAGCTTGTTTTTATGAGGCAGCAGCTCATCTTTGTGACTTCTCTGCAGTTTGTATTTGGGCATTGTGAGTCACTGGTGGTGGAAGAAGAGAAGTAGGAAGAGTCAAAGCTATTGGTTAATAAAAGAGGAACAAAAACAGTAATGTAGGATCTTTCCATGGGACATGCAGGGGTGCCTAAATGCAGTGAGTGCTCTTCTGCAAGCAAATCTTTCCTCAAGTCCTGTGTCACAGAACTCAAGAGATAAAACAAGTCCAAAAAGCAGCTCTAGATTAATCAGAACTGCTTTTTTTTAATCTAATTTTTTAATTTTTTTAATCAGAGCATGCTTAACTAGCATGCTTAGCAGCTCATAGCAAGTGAAGGCAGTTATTCTCTGCTTGGCCAAGGTGGGCACCAGTGGGGAGCAGGTGAACCCCAAGAGCTGGTTTCCAGGCAGAAGTTTAAAATCAGCTGCTTTAGAGGAAATAAAATTGCCTAAGGCACCCTGGTGGTTCAGAGTGGGAATGGCAAAAGTTTGGAGTTCCCACCAGGAGCTACTAGGTAGACTTGCACATTGTCACCCAGATCAAAACTAGAGGTCTGGATTTTTTCCTGATACCAGATGAAAAGTGGAATAAACAGCTCTTACTACTGTCCCTTTTGGGACTTTGTGACTGTGTTAGAGCATTTGGAAATGCTGTTGTCTAGAAGGACGTTTTGGCTACTGAAGCTGGCTGCTGTTAGGGCAAAACCTCTTGAGATGTTTCCTTGTGAGGACCAATGAAATGAAGATGGAAGAGTGTTCCAGATCCATTTGGCCAATGTGGGCCCCATAGAAAGTCAAGCCAAGCCATTCCCACAGCTTTTGTGTGTTTGATGACTAGAGGTGGGAATAACTAAACTAAGGTGCAGGAATTGTTGTTTCCAGCTATACTGAATCTAAACCTGGTGACTACATTCAATGTCAATGACAGGTACAAGTGGCAGTAGAGTTTTGTTATAACTGAAATCTATTTCTCTGTCTACTAGAACTGTAATCAAACATTTGCATACAACTTGGCCAAAATTGTCATTTATTGTCTGGACCTAGAGAGATGCTGAAGCAGTAGCTCTGAGAGCCTTTTATACTCCCTGCTACATCAAGGAGGAATCCTGTGAGGGCACCACCAGCCCTGTCTGTCCCTGTCCAGTATTTCCTGGGGCTCCCCCAAACCTATCCAGGTCCCAAGACCCCTGTCCAGCCCCCCTGGATCCACCAGCCCCTGCCCCAGCAACACAGAAACAGGGCCAGTGTCAAGCTCACCACAGCCCTGCCATGACCCCACTGTACCAGGAAGGTATCCAATTTCCAGGACTGAGCCCCTCACCCCTTACCAGGTCTGATCCTGATCCCACCTGCAGACTGACATCCTGGCCTTGCTGGTGCAGAGGGAGGAAGCTGAGGTTTGTGGCAAAGTAAAAGTTAAAATGAGCAGATGAATTCATTCCATTTTGAACAGGTTTCATTTTTTTTTCCTATGAAATTAGATTAATCATATCCGAACCATTTTTCTGCTGACAGGAAATTGTGAGAGTTAACATATGTAGCTGGGCCTCAGTAGGAGAAGAGTAGAAAATATGAATCAGACAAAAATTGGAGGATTGAAGTAACTGTATTTTTGAGAATTTTGCATAAGTGACTGTCAGTTCTCCGATTTCCAAAATGGGTTTTACGTGTTTGGGAAAGACATGGTAATGTGAAATGAATAAATGCAGTGCAGTTAGGTGTTTATGTGGAAAAGTCATAAGGAAGGGGAGGAATAGAAGAAAGAGTTCAAGAAGAATTATTGTCTGTATGAGTACAAACAGCTGAAGACTGAACCTCTGTAAGGTGTTCTTCCTAAGACTTGTAAAGTCATATCTAGTGGATGCTATGCTTTGTCCCCTATAGCCAGGTTAAGTATCACAAAAGAGGCATGCAATAATCAAAAAGTTACCCTAATCTTGTAAAAAATGCTTGTTGTCTTGCAGGCTTTAAGTTTAGTTTGGATTACAAAGTATTTTTGCATGTTAGTAGGTATATGTTACTGGTTATAATAATCTATACTTTTCATGTTGTCTGGGAAGTTCTCTAAGGGGGCTTTCAGATCTGATCTCCATCTCATTGATAGCAGCTTCAATAGAATTGCTCTGTAGGAGTTGCTGGCATATTTTTGTTACTCTACCAGATATCTCTGTCCATATTGACAGTGCATGCAGAGATCAACAGCCTGGAATACCACTGAGATCCTGTTGTTCTTGATGTTTACCTCTTCTAAGGTGAGGTAGCAGATCTTGCTGTAATTGTGATGGCAAATGCATAAGAGGGAGGGAGAATGTCTCCCAGCAAGCATTCTCCCTATCTGTTACCTTTTAATGTCTGCATTGCAGGGAAATATGTACTAATTCCTGGTATCTTAAATAAGCTTTTACATAACTAATGACCACTTGTTCTTAACTGCAGGTTTTTGTGCTGCTGATCACACAAGGAATAGCAGTATTTGGGGGAGGAGGGTGAACCATGAACTGCAAACCACAGTCCTTGTATATTAACTACTGAATGAGGTGACATGGTATTCACATCTCCTTGTATGCCTTAATTTTTCTCTCATACTTCTGCATCCTCCCACTAGTTAACATGATTTGACTGCTTGCATGTGAAATGGTTGTGTGATTATATAATATTCTTAACAAGGAAAGGGAATAATGGAGTAAACACATAAGTGGACATTCAAATAAGTAGGAGCTCTTAAAATAATTACAAAAAATAGTCTGAAGTTGCAAAATGGCCATTTAATATTTGATAGAAAATTATAGACTTGAAAGTGGAGTAAGACAAGCAGTACAACGATGTGCTGCAGTGTTCCTCTGGCACATGCTGAGTGGCTTTCCCTCTGGAGGTGGTTGGTGTTGTAGTTGTCACTGATATGCAGGATTTAGACATACAGCTGTATTCCAGCTGAATATGCATGTGTAAGGAAAACAGACTTGAGAATAACAAGTTATAGGTAGGAGGAAAGTGTGCTAATGTGATGCATTGTTACTCCTGTAAAATAACAGTGGCATGGAATGGAGGAAATTGTTTCATTGTGAGGTAGAAAGGCTTCTGTCCCAAGAGAAGTATTGGCTTGGTAATTGAAAAGAGCTGGTGAGTATAAAAAGCTTCATCTTAGAGACACTGTAAGAATTTTACCTTTTAAAGAACATCAAGGATTTTACCAGACCTAGATGGGATGGAGCAGACATACACTCATCCACCTGATTTCAGGATATTATTTATTATGCATTATTCAATACTTTATGCTCCCTACTGTCACACAGAATAAATGTGACACAATCAAGTCTCTTGCTTTTGTAATATTCCCAGTTCCAACGTGCTTTAAAAGCCCAGATCCAGATTTGCTGATCTTGCCGTTTTATTCACACACTCTGCCTGAGTAATAACTTCTCCGCTAGGGGACCTCAATGGCAAGGAAGAGTTAGAAAGAAAACATAAGTGAAAGAAAAAAAATGTGTTCGTTTTCCTAAAGTCCTTTTTACCATAATTACACAAGAAAAGATCTAAGTGCCTGTACAGGAGTGGTTTTTTTCTTTTGTTTTTGTTTATTTGTTTGTTTGTTTTTAATGGGACTTTGTTAATTAATTGAGGCTTATTGGTCTCCCAAAATCTTCAAGAGGTTCATTTTACTGCCTTGTAGTGGAATGAGAAAGGGGAGTGAGGTGATATTTTTCCACTCACAGATTTTGCATTTTATTGAAATGAGGAAGTTGATCATACATGGTTGGCATTGTACTCAAACTGTGGAAATGCCATTTGTCTACAGGAGGTACAAATACAGAGATCTGACAGTGCTAAACTATCTGATGCCCATTAAACTTCAAGGTAAATTAATTAGAACTCCTGACAGAGACACAAAAATATGTACAAAGGTTTTGCTGGTAAGAAGATATGTGTGCTAATAGACTAGTTACCTTGTTGCGGATAAAGAGCTTTGCATCACTTTCTGCTCCAGCCAAAGCTTTTATATACAGAAACTGTTGTGACTTGATCTGTAACCTGGCAAAAGAGCAGTGAGCAAAAGTTGTAATTTTTCATTCCAGCTTCGGATTAAAAAAAAAGTGCTTTCACATCTCTGGCAGATTCAACCCCTGCCATTTTTTTTCCTTGTTACTGAATCATATTAACAGATTTTACAGATTTAGCACTGGGTGCTTTATTTAGAATGTGGTCTATTTCCGTGTGCTGGAGAGTTACATGAAGCTCTGTGGTCTGACTACAACTTTTTAATCTTTGCTCTTAATGTCCCAAATTATTCCACTGTTATTAGAGAGACTTTTACTATGTTAGCAGTAGCCGAGAGTTTCAGAGAAGGTAGCCCATTCTGAAGTGGATAAAGTATGTGCTGCCTAATATTTCATGCATGTATCTGTGGAAAGTCTGGAAACATTAACTTTGGAAGTACAGGGTAAAAAAAAAAATCCCTAACCGAGTGTTTCACAGTAGTCAGAGGTCCAAAGTTATGTAGGAGACGCGGCAGCAGGGCTTGTGAATGCTTGTGCTACCTCACTCTCTTTGAGACCACTTTATTTTAAAGAATAGGATTCTAACAGTCTGCTTTCTTATCAAATGCAAAAAGGACCCTCTGAAGATTAAGAACGAGTTTCGTGACTCACGTTAACTTTAAAGGAGAATTTCTAATTTACAAAGAAAAACAAAACTTTTGCTCTCTCGAGGTCCGTTCAGTAGCAGGACTCGAGATTTCTTGTCCCCTAGCTACGCAAATACCTCTTTTTTCGCGACGAGACATCAACAGGCGAAAACAGCCACCTCCACGGAAACACAGGTGTAGAGAAGGGGCGATTTCGCAACAGATAAAGTAGAAAAAAACTATTTTATTTCACCCCAAGAAACACAAACCGGAGCACGGAACGCCGGGCGGGGGCGGGCGGGGTCCGGCGGGCCGAACCAATCAGAGCCCGCCGCGCTGCTATAAAAGGGGGCGCCGCCGCAGCCGCCGCCACCGCTCGCCACGTTGCCGTAATGTCGGAGACCGCTCCCGCCGCGGTGCCCGCCGCGCCGGCCCCCGCCGCCAAAACCGCTGCCAAGAAGCCGAAGAAGGCAGCGGCCGGTGCCCCCAAAGCCCGCAAGCCCGCGGGTCCCAGCGTCACCGAGCTCATCACCAAGGCCGTGTCGAGCTCCAAGGAGCGCAAGGGGCTCTCCCTCGCCGCGCTCAAGAAGGCGCTGGCCGCCGGCGGCTACGATGTGGAGAAGAACAACAGCCGCATCAAGCTGGGGCTAAAGAGCCTCGTCAGCAAAGGCACCCTGGTGCAGACCAAAGGTATAGGTGCGTCTGGCTCTTTTCGCCTCAGCAAGAAACCTGGAGAAGTGAAGGAAAAGGCTCCTAAGAAGAAGGCGGCTGTAGCGAAGCCGAAAAAGTCAGCGGCTAAGAAACCCGCCAGCGCCGCCAAGAAGGCGGTGACAGCGAAGAGCCCCAAGAAAGCCAAGAAGCCGGCGGCCAGCGCTGCTAAGAAAGCGGCCAAGAGCCCCAAGAAAGCGACGAAGGTTGCTAAGCCCAAAAAGCCAGTGGCAGCAGCGAAGAGCCCGATCAAGCCCAAGGCGGTCAAGCCCAAAGCAGCCAAGCCTAAGGCAGCCAAGCCCAAAGCAGCCAAGGCGAAGAAAGCGGCCCCCAAGAGGAAGTAAGCCCCCCAAGGAAAAGTTGTCCTCCGTATTTTCAAACGCAACGGCTCTTTTAAGAGCCACCCACTTTTTCTTGAAAAGGGCTGAAATGCTGTGGCTGTCTATTTTGTGGAAGGGGCAAAGGGGAGGTGTTTTCGGGAAATGTAAGGGTTGCTCCAGACGGAGTATCAGGCTTGAGGATGACATCTCCTCGCTGCATAGAAAGGGGAGGGAAGAAGTCTGGTAGCTTGTAAAGCCGAGACGGTACAGGGATTGGTTACAGTCCCGGAAAGGTAGACCTGTCTCCTGGGAGCTCTTGCAGCCGAACCCAGGATCTGGGGCAGAGAGGCAGTGTGGGGTCGGGGCAGTCTGTGAAAGAAGCAGTGTCCTGCACATACTGGGCGCGAGGCAACTTCAAGTCGCCGCACCTTTACCACTTTAATGAAGTTCAGGCTCTTTTTCAGAGTATGTAGGTGGCTCTGAAAAGAGCCTTTGGGTTTCTGTTGCTCAAACTTCCTGGACCTTGTTCTTTAGCATTCACTTGGCTTTAGCTTTGTGGCTGTCGGTCTTCTTGGGCAGCAGCACGGCCTGGATGTTGGGCAGCACACCGCCCTGCGCGATCGTCACCTTGCCCAGCAGCTTGTTGAGCTCCTCGTCGTTGCGGATGGCGAGCTGCAGGTGGCGGGGGATGATGCGCGTCTTCTTGTTGTCGCGGGCCGCGTTGCCCGCCAGCTCCAGGATCTCGGCCGTCAGGTACTCCAGCACGGCCGCCAGGTACACGGGCGCGCCGGCGCCCACCCGCTCGGCGTAGTTGCCCTTGCGCAGCAGCCGGTGCACGCGGCCCACGGGGAACTGCAGCCCGGCCCGCGACGAGCGCGACTTGGCCTTGGCCCGCGCCTTCCCGCCCTGCTTCCCGCGGCCGGACATGACTAACACTCTACCGCTCACGGCAAAAACGATAGACAAATGCAAGTTAGTTCCTAGCTCGGCCTTATATGCCTTCTCAGCGAAAGGCGCGACTTTCGATAGGCTGAGAAAGTGACTTGGAGAAACCAGCCAATAGAAACGCGGATCAAGTTGTAACCAATGACGATGAAGTACGGTGACCGAAAACTGTAAAAAGTTCCTTCAGCCAATAAAAACTGAGGCAACGCGAAACCCTAATTTGCATAGCGTCGCTATAAAAGCGGTCCCTCAGGCGAGCATTTCGGTCGGTTTTTCGCTGATCTGTAAAGCAGCAGTAGCGGCAGGTACGCTGTCATGCCTGAGCCGGCTAAGTCCGCCCCCGCGCCCAAGAAGGGCTCCAAGAAGGCCGTCACCAAGACCCAAAAGAAAGGTGACAAGAAGCGCAAGAAGAGCCGCAAGGAGAGCTACTCCATCTACGTGTACAAGGTGCTGAAGCAGGTGCACCCCGACACGGGCATCTCGTCCAAGGCCATGGGCATCATGAACTCCTTCGTCAACGACATCTTCGAGCGCATCGCCGGCGAGGCGTCTCGCCTGGCGCATTACAACAAGCGCTCCACCATCACGTCGCGGGAGATCCAGACGGCCGTGCGGCTGCTGCTGCCCGGCGAGCTGGCCAAGCACGCCGTCTCCGAGGGCACCAAGGCTGTCACCAAGTACACCAGCTCCAAATAAACGGTTTTTGCGGCTCTTCTGCGCCAGATCTCTTTAACCCAAAGGCTCTTTTAAGAGCCACCCACCATTTCAGTAAAAGAGCTGATGGTCATTTGTAAGTTGCTGGCCGTGGATTTTTTTTTTTTTTTCGGGAAAATAACCGAGAAAAAGCAAAATAAAGTGGGATGTGTGTTTCGGGAAATTATGTGTGGTTTAGCATCTGCCTCGGGAGGGAGAGCATGCTGAGATTCTTTTAAAAAATCGTGGGAGCACGCTTTACTCAGGCGTGTAGTTTTGGGGAGCGGGACGGAGTGGGGGCAGGTTAAATAATGAGCTCTGTTTCGTTGTTCTAAAATGCCTCAAATAGAAAATGTGTCCTGAACAACTGGTGTGTTTCCCCGTGAGGTGCGCTAGCGGAAAGCAGCGTGAATTTGGGACATATAAAAGCACAGGCGATTGCTTGTTTTTTGGTTCTTTACCTTTTGAGCGAAAAGGTCGGGGGGATTCCTGCCGTCTTTCTCCCACAGAGTGCGTTCTTTTATCGCCGCCGAGGGCAGGAAAGCGCAACATCCCTCGGCGTTACCGCCGCCGAACCCTGCATCGCTCTTCCCCGGCTTTTGCCCGCTTGTCTCTCTCCCGCCCTGTTTCCCC
>VXAU01006137.1:0-17524 GCA_013399695.1 Formicarius rufipectus
CAGCTCCTCCCTCTCTGCACAGCGTTTTTCCCACTGATTCCACACCTCCCATCCCAGAGAGACATGCCGAACTTCTCCATGCACTCTTGGGGGGCAGCCCAGCACTGGTTGAGGAGCAACATTGCCACCTGTTGTCCATAAATATTGCTGCACTCAATGGGAGCTGAGACTGGTGTGGGTTCAGGAGGGGGTTAACCACAAATTGGTCATTTAGTTCTGGTTGCTTGTTTTCTCTATATATATATATAAAGAGAAACTTTCTATATATATATATATTAGTTAAGAACTGTTATCCTTTCTGTTATCATATCTTAATTAAATTTTGTTTTGAATTTAAAGGAGGCTTGTCTCCTTCTTTGGTTTCTAGTCCAACAAATTCCTTAATTTCCTCTAAACTTAGACACAGTATCTATAGGGAAGTCATTAAGAGGACAAATACAGATTCTTTACAACAAAAAGATAACAGACATAACTTAAAAAGGAGTTGGAAACATGACCAGAAAATATTTTTTCTCTCATAAGGATGATCAACGGTGGGACAGGGAAACTGTGCAGGCTTCATCTTGGTGGAAAGATTCAAGAAAAAGCCCTGAGCAACCTACTTTCATCAAACAAGTGGCTCTGCTTTGAGTAGAAGGGTTCTCTAGAGATCTCCTGTGGCACTCTCACACCTGGATTTTCAAGTGATTCTATTCCATTATTCACATGTGTCAACACCACCATATCATAAAGCCTTAATGATAAGTTCTGCAATGAAAACATCTTTTAATTCAGTACCTGCCTTAGACTTAATGCTCATCAAAATTTGTTGAAATCAGATCCTCAGTTTGATTCTCCATTTTGTGAAAGTGAATACTGAATACACTGTTTTATAAGAGCACATGAAAATTAACCAAACTTTGTGATTTTCTCAGTCTCAGTCTTAGGCCTTCAAGTGTTTGGAATAGGTAAAGCTAAAATGTGACTTTGCAAATGCTTAAAAACACACCACTCTGTCTTCTGTCCGACAAAGGAAATACAAGTCAGTCAGTCAATCAATCAGTCAGTCAAGTCAGCAATTTGGTTTGCAGTTCAGAAAACAAAATAATTAAATAATGTCGGTAGAAGTTTTGGAAAATGTAAAACAATTTTAAATACAAAGTTGATAAAAATAGGTAAAGCAATTAATCATGAAATAAAGAAATTAATCATAGGTATTAGATTATATAAAAATAAAAACATTGTTCTTGACTTTTCCATTTCCTAGAAAGTTTTCTTAAGTGATGAATTCCAATTTCTCCTTCCTTGTTATATATGCTTATAGACTAGTTCAACATAAATAAGAACAGGATGAGTGAATCTACTTCTCAATAAAATAATGAGATGTTCATTATTGCAGTGATACGTGCCCTTGTCTTTCCCTGTCCTTCAGGGGAAAAAAAACCAAACCAACTCTCTTCGTTATTTGTCAGCATGATAGAACTAATATTAATGCATTTTAAATTGAAAATGAATAGCAGGGCTGACATTTATATACAATGCTAGAATGTCATAGGATACTGTGATGTGTGTTATTGGCTGATACAGACTGAACACATTATGCCCACAATTCTTTTGTGTATAAATCAGTGTAATTATTTAATCTTTAATTTTAAACAACTATCACTTTGGTCTAGTTCCAGCATTTTATTGTACAAGAGTAAGATGGACAGTGAAATTATTTCTGCATCTCACAAGGAGGAATTCCTGATGGGGGAAATTATATAGCAAATTTTGACAAGAAATTACTTTACACAATTTGTTGCAAAGTCCTTGGCATGTCTTTTAACCAGTCATGTTCAATTCTAAAACAGAGTTGTCTGCCAAAAGATTTGTTCCTTATTTTGTGGCTGCAGCGCTTTTTGGAATTAGAGTTTACCAGTAGTATTGTTACAGGCCAAATTCTAGCATGTTTTTGAGCTATTTATCAGAAGGTTACATTTACAATATCTATCTACTTTTCTCCCCTGTGCCCAGACCTAAATCTGCAGGACACAAAGTCTACTTGCTTGCAAGGATGCATGCCCTTTAACAGAACAATCATACTTTAAAAATCAAAAACAAACCCAAATTTCATGATAATTTCATGGGTAATTTTCCCTATTATATTTTCCCTATATATTCTTTTGTAGGGAGAATACCACGTTTCCCAAATATAGACATCTCATTACATTCTGTGATTCATTCAGGCCATGTAAGTAAGGCAAGACTTCCCAGTAAGATCAATTTTAATAAACTTTCTTTAGTTATTTTTGTCTATTTCATAGCTTTAGAATTAATAACAGTTTATCAACAGAATGTGAAATGCATAGATCTCCTAATATAAGAGTTTACAGTAGGGGAGGATAATCACTCTAAATCTTTGCATCCTTATGACAGTGAGTCATAGAAGGAGCCAATGTGTGTCTCTTGATTACACAGAAACTAAAGAAAAAGATGACCCTGAAGTGCCCAGTTAGTAGTTCTTCATTAACATTTTAACAGATATAATTTCATCCCTGCAATGCACATATAGCCTTGAATAAGCTAAGCATAATTTCTTTTAGAAACTGGAGACATGAATTCCACCTACCGTTCCCTTTCCAACAGCTAAGCCATAGCCTAAGGTACTTGGTGCTGCTAGCTGTTTGAGACAGATACATTCCACGAAGTGGATCAAGAGAGATAAATTAAATGCCAATTTAAACATGTTTGATGAAACAGATCCAAAATGAGAGAGCTTAGACTTAAATGACTGAACTTTAAATTATTGTACCAAAAAGAACAAAGTCTGCTTTGTTGTTCTTTATTTCTGGAAGGAATATTTTAGACAATAGAAATGAGGTGATGTCAAACTGGGAAAAATGGAGATAGTAAAACATATCTCTATATTTTAAAGTTATACATGCAAGGAATTGAATGAATTGAAAGAGAGAGAGGCCATCACAGATGGTGCTATATTTCTTAGGTCTCCTTAACATTTTCTTTCTCCCTCTCTCCTTCATCCCTTTCTAATTCTCTTAAAGGAGCATACCTTTTAAAAATACACTAAAAATTAATTCCTGGTCTTGACATGTTTGAATGAATTCATAAACCAAACCCTACAGGGATGGGAAATCCTACTTATGTTTGCAATAGAACATACAGACTCCTGGTACCAGAAATGGTTTTGCTAATGTGAAAAACAGGGTTAACAAGTTTTCTTTCTGGAGAGTATCTTGGGATCCTTTACATACACCTAGGTGGCTGATCTGCCATACTGATCATAGGCTTCAGAACTTTCCATCTCTTATTCCCTATGTCACTGAATGGCAAAGGTGTAGTGTTTCAGTATTCACACCAGACAGAAAGTCATATGGAAGGGCACAGCGAGTCTTTAGCTTTGACTGGACCTTTGGCCGGGTCCTATGACCCACCTGTGTATTGCAGAGGTGGAGTCTCCCACAGTCGTATGTGCCAGGGGAGTTTTAGATTGGAATTAAGAAAAAATTCTTCATTGAAAAACTATTTAGGCCTTGGAACTGACTGCCCTGAAAGTGTTCAAAAAATCTGTACTTGTGGTTTAGTGGTGGACCTGACATCATTAGAACATGGTTGGACTTGATGACTTCATGAGCTTAGAGGTCTTTTCCAACCCTAATGATTCTGTGACTTAGCTCTTCGAGGTAATTTGAAGGGCTTTTTTCTTTCCTTCCTTTCTGCTCATGTTCTGAGCTTTTCCTTTCCTTCAAAACCAGATGATCTTTTGATGCCATGTTATCCTTTGATATTTCAACCCCAAATTTCTCACAAACAGGATTTTCATGAAGATGATTTAATGCAGAGGTTCCTTCCTTAAATATTGTTCCTGTTATCAGTGGTCCAGAGAGCACAGAGATACAACATGAGGTCAAATAGCTCCTAGTAGTGCCTAAATGTCTTTAATCCAGAAAACACAGGAGTGGCAGGGAAGAGTCTAGTTCTTATTCTGGTAACCTTCAAGAAAATGGTTTACTGAGAAATCTTCTCCAAATAGATTATTGTGATTTTCCAAAATGAGGCTGTCACAACTTTGTTCACAATCGGGTCTGTTTACACAGTGTAGTACCCCAAATCACCACTTGTTTGTTTGAGAGCAACAGTTGTGGCAAGAGTGGAAAGAATTTTTTAATTACAATTTTGAAACCACAGCAATATAAAACAAACACTCATCTCCTCTGATAAACTTGTGGGAATTTAGTGTCTCTGGTACTTCTGTCTTTGTGACTAGTTTTCTTGCATGGTTTCAACTATATAAGGGCTGTTTTCCATCTAAGAATGCAGGAATCATCAATTCAGTTGCAGTTAACAAGATTTGTTGTGTTTTAACACTGAGAGGGACTACATGACTGAAAACAGAAAAACATATTTTATTTTTAAAACTTTAGCTTTAGACTTGTCAGTAGTCTGCTTCACTGTTGGATTTTGTCTAGTGTATTAAATTCCTAAACAGTGTAACTGGGGCCTGATTCTGACCAGGAATTGTGATCCCTACACAAGGATATGACCAAAGAGTAACTAAACGTGAGTGCATTAAGTGCTAGTGAACAAGGAAAAGAAATTAAAGCAAATTATCAAGTTAAAAAAAAAATAAAAATTCAGCTAGCACAGCATGGTTGAGAACTAATTTAGTATAAATAAGTCACTAAGAAGGAAAAAAGTAGACAGCAGAGATTTGCTAAATTTCCAAGCAGCTTTTTAGCATTCATGAGAGTGAGTCTTTAGGAATTATCATGACACACAGCTAGTTCATAACCTAGATGAAGGATTCTGTGTGTCAGTCAGTGGAAGTGTAATCACCTCCCAAAAGAAGAGATGTCTGAGGCTGGTTTCTGAGATTAAACAACTTTGTAGGAATTTAAAACTTTTGACTTTTTAGAACTTTAGAGGGAAAGGAGCACAGGAGATTAATGTATTATTTTCTCTTTCTGCTAAACAGGCCAACATTTTACCACTCTACTCAGCAATTGTCAGGCCACACTTGAAATACTGGGTTTGAATTTTGTTTCCTGTTACCAAAAAAGCTGTGGACAGGCTGTAGAGGGTCCAGAGAAGGGCCACAAAGATGATCAAAGGACTGAGATATGCCATATGAGGAAAGGCTGAGAATCACCCTTGAGAAAAGAAGGCTTAGGGGAGACCTCATCACCATGTTTCAGTATTTAAAGACTGTTACAAAGGAGATGGAAACTTCCTGCCATGGATTAAACCCATCTGGAAATTAAAAAACCACCGAGCCTCTCACACAACCCCTCCATTTCTCCCCCCACGCCTATGCCAATGGCTTGGGGAGGAGAAGCAAAGTAAAACTTGTGGATTGAGATAAGGACAGTTTAATAATTGACAATAATGTAAAATACGGAAAAAAATGTTGAATGATAATAATTATTGTAATAAAAGGGGGAAAACAAGTGATGCACAATACATTTGCTCACCACTCCCTGATTGATGTCTGATCCTCCTTCCCAAACCCAGATTAGTCTCTTTTCTGGGTAGCTCCCCCTAGTTTATATACTGGGCATGGTGTCCTATGGAGTGGAATATTCCTTTGGTCAGTTCGAGTCACCTATCCCAGATACGCTCCCTCTCAGTTTCTTTTGGGAACTTCCTCACAGAGTATGAGACAAGAAAAAAGTCCTTGATTTAAGGCTAGCACAACTTAGCAAAACCCAAAAATAATATTTTTTTATCAACACCATTCTCATTCTGAAACCAAAACACAGTACTGAAACAGTTGAGAAGAAATTCACTCTCCCCTAGCTGAAGCCAGGACACTTCCTTTTTACAAGGAGCCACAAGGTAATGGGTACAAGTTACTCCTGGGGAGATTCCAGTTATGCACAGAAGGAAAATTTTTCTCAATGAGAACAATCGATCATTGGAATAATCTCCCCAGGGAAGTGATGGATTCCCTAATATTGAATATTTAAGATTCATCTGGACAGGGTGCCAAGTCATGTTGTCTAGACTGTGCTTTTGCCAAGAAAGCCTGGACCGGTTGATCCTTAAACTATTAACTTTTTAGCATAAAATCCAGTCTTGCCATTGTAAAGATCATTATTATCAAGGATGGCATAAAGAAAAACAGCTGAATATAGAAAAAATATATTTGGTTATGTGGTTTTTCCCCATTTCATATTCCACAAAATGCCATTCTATAAAGCACAAGATGACAGACTATGCTGTCAGTGTCGACTTTCCAAGATGTTTTTGATATTCATAAAGAGAGCATTTGAATTCAAAGAAAAAAAAAATAAAACCTGTCAATATGAGAAGAAATACAGTTTCATAAAAAAGACAATTAGGTAGGTCACAGGATGGCAAAGAAAGATCTGCAAATCTTGTGTTGAGTGTATTAGCAAAGAGGCACTTTGGAAGAGTTACAGCAAACCTTCCAGACATAACAGAGTTTGATCAAGGAAGAAAAATGATCACAGAAGGACAGGAAATACTTAAAAATAACTATATGTTCAAACATTTTAAAATACCTAAATTTCAAATGAATTCAATGATCAAAAATAACCTGTGGCCTAATTTTAAATGATGATATGTTAATATTTAAATAAATGGATAAATAAATATTGGGTTTTTCTGTCAAACTACTTTGATTGTGTTTTTTATGGTTTTCTGCATTTTTTTCTTCTCAGTCATTGCTGCAGAAATGTCACACAGGAAAAAGTATGTACTTCTGATGTTCCAGCTGGTCACAAGCCATCTAAAGGAGCAGGTTTAAACTGCACCATCACCTTAAGTCAATAAATTAACAGTACTGTACAAAAAGACATAAGGCATCCTTACTCCTTATTCCCAATTAGTCTCTTCTCCCATACTTTAATTCAGAAGGCTGGATCATAGGTCTAATTCAGCTCAGAATTAAGTCAGTAAAAAAGACCTAGTCTTGCAAGGACTTGCATTATAAAAACAGCTAATCTGTTTTCCTTTGTAATTTATCCTTCAGGATTTTTTTTTGTTTTACTAAGTATTTAAGTTCTCCTTGTAGTACAGTTCACATATAGCTTTTTAGCATATATCATTTTATTAAACGAAGCAGACCATGCATTTCAATTGGCTACTTTTGTATGGCTCCCATTGGCTTTGACAACAAATATGTGTGTTCAGTGTTTAATCAACCAGGAGTAGAAGTTCATGAAGTCTTTTAAACCTATAGTGTATTTTGGACACACATCAGTGAAATCAGCACATGATTTATTCACATTTGTCACCCACTAAAATTAGGAGAAATTCCCTAGAAGACAGCGGTCCACAGGATAGCTGTCACTTGAGGGACTTCATTATTAATCCCTTCCCATCCACAATCTTTTTTCTGCTGTAATCAGCAACAGATTTTCCACTGGAAGAAGTCAGAAATTTCTGAATAAGCAACAGCATAGGTATTTCTTGGTCATTAAATTTGAAAGTGATTTTCTTAGACTTTGTATTTATAGTAGAACTCTTTCAGCTGGCACTCTAAGGTATCTAAACCACCTTATGTACACCTGCATTTTAAATGTGTAATGTCGTAGCTCTCCTAAAGTATAAATGCCTTTATATATGCAGAGAAAAGCCTAGAGGTTTTTCAAAGAGAGACCAAGTACACTGCTACAAGCTATCCAAGATGAACAGAATTTTGCAACTCCACAGGTCTTCAAAAGTCTTTTCCTCTATTAACTTTACATATGGCCTTACCTCGGAAAGATCGTTTTCGGCATCTTATTTTCTTGCTCTCAAGAAAATATTACTGCATGACTGCCAATACCAAAAGCACATGGGAAAATATTTCTGTCTATTATTTCAAAGGTTTGATTTTTCAGATCCATTACTTCTTTGCCCCTGGTTCTGAGACATAAACAAGATCAGAAATTTGTCCTCTTCTCTATGACATTCATAATTTTATCAATCCTTTCCTGTTAGCATCTCCTTTCTGAAATTTCATAAATCAGTCTTTCAGTCTTTCTTCAGAAATGGAAGTCTTGTCATCTCTTTTCTAATTCTGTGCCTTCCTTTTGATGTGAGGTTGTCTCTTTCTGGGTGGAATATTTCAAGTAAGCATGTAGCATTGATCGTCCAGGAGACTTTCTCTGTCTCAGTTCTCAGCTTTTGTAAATCCACTTGTCTTTTCTACCTGCAACTGCACAGAATTCACTGAACAGAAAGACTCAAGTCATTTTCCTGGGCTCACATGCTAAACATAAAAACCTTTATGGTATACAGATATTTAAAATCTTCTTCACAGAGTTTCATTACTTGAAATTCTTCAGCACTGAACTTCAGCAAGTTTTCAGTTTAGCTCTGATTTCTGGGGTTTGGACTTAGTTAACTTTGTTCTCTCGGCACACTCATTGTGTTCTTGTTTAGCTTTCTTTCTAATGCAATAATACATTAATAAGCAAAACATTGTATATGTGAAAGTCTCAGACACCCTGTTTTAACCATTTGTATTGATGAAATCTGGCTGATTTTTTTCTTTCATTTCCCCCTACCCATTTTGTATATGTGACTGTATATTATTCTCATAATAATAATTTCATTTGTTTATTATCTATTTTACAGAGATCTGGTTATTAGATTTTTTGAAAAGCTAAGGAAATGCTCATCAGGATCACATTTTCATTTTTATAGTTTTGAAGAATTTTAATTCATTAGAGAGACCATTTACCTTTGTAGAGTTGAGGTTGCTTAGCCTTTCTCATTTCACCATCTAAATTTTGTTCTATTGAATTTTATTGAAATATTGTTTTAGCCAACTTATTAGTTTCTAAGTATGTCTGTGGCTTACATATCAGAGAGTTTCTGAATAACAGGGAATCATTCTGAAATACAAAATAAAATATTCTCTACTCTCAATCCCTCTAATATATTAACTTTTCCTGATGACAGATTGTACAATTTTTGGTAGCTGGTCTGGTGTTTCACTGTCAGACTCTTTGGTAGACTTCCAACATTGGTTTCTATTTGCTGAACAGGCTGTAGCAACAACAAATGAAAGTAAGTTTGAAGGGGAAAGTATTTTCCCTGATGTTACTGACCTATGCAAATTGTTGGATGTGTCAGCAGATAGTTACATTCAGACTTGACCCGGTGTACCATATGAAATCATTTAAGAAAAACTGAAATGAAGTAAATATTTGAAAATGTGAGAGCAAACAACACTTTTGTTCAGAGAGAAAAACTTTCCTTTAGAAGAGCTTACATAAATACCAGTTTTACATATCTCAGGCAATCCCTTGTGAAAAGAGATGGCAAACATGCTATTGTAATGGCAAAGTCAAATACATATAAGATCATAAAAGTAATGTGGGAGTGGTGTAATGTATTCATTACGAGCTCATCCTGTTTCATTTGTTTGCAACTCTTCTATATCTCTGTGGAAGACAGAGAATCTTTTAAGATATTGTTATTGCCTACCCATCAGGGAAGGAATAGAAATGAAATATGAAAAACACTGAGTCCCAAATTGCCTTATTCTTTCTAAGCTGGCACCACATTTAAGGGAGTGTCTCCAAAGACACATTTTAGCTGTATGTAAATTGATATTGATGTTTAATATATAGCGAAAATATAGATATTTGAGCAAAAGGCCTGAAACTGAAATAGTATCATATAATTAAACAGGATCAAATAGAAAGAATTTATAGCAAACCTGGTACATTATGATACGATTTCTATTCAGTTTCCAACAAAGATACTTCATCAAATGATGAAAAGATTTTGCTATTTCAAATAAAAACACATTTTAGATTTGATACAATTAAAGATGGCAGAAAACTGGCAGAGGGAAAACAAGAGATATTTCTCTTCATGGAGAAAATTGCTAACACAACCATTTGCAGAGCTGTACCCTACTCATCATGCAATTAGATAAGGCACATTTTCTTCATTAGCTAAAGAATTTATGACCTGTCTTGAAATTTCCACTTCAGTCTAGCATAAAACAATTTTTTTTCCCTGGAATGGGCAAGCAGAACTGATCCCAGTATCAGACACTTTGAAGATTAGAAGTTTCATATGCCTTGTACGTGAATATGTTAAAATCAGCTAATTCTTCTGCAGAAGTGTATGGTAGTGCTGAAAGCTGACCATCTTGGGCTGGAATCACTGAGACATTCCTGGGTCTTCTCTAGAAACTCTGGAAGCACAATAAAGTTTAAAGGAATTAGACCTGATTTTTCCCTTCCAAAAACTACCAGGCATCCAGACATGAGAACAGGTTAGAACACTGCTAACATAGAAAAGGATTGGGGAAAATAAACAAGCATTTGCATTTTGGAAATGCAGGATAAGAAAAGAGTAAAACAAGAATGAAAAGATATAGGAATAGAAAGAACTTTATCATTCATGCCTTCTTGAAAATTAAGTGAAGCAAGCATGTGCTACCGAAGCAAAAGAGAAACTTTCATCTATCGGAACGTCCACTTGAATGTCTGAATGTCAACAAGATTACTTGGCAATAGTCTCTGCTTTCAATATTGCTTTTAATTGTGAAGAATTTGCCTGACAGATATTTAATTTTGTGTTTAACTGCATCAGTCATCTCATTTAGAGATGAGAGTTGTCACCGTAGACAAAGCTGAAGACACTTTGCACAAATCCTTAAACAGACACGTGGTGCTTCCAACTCTTACAGGAAACTGGAGGTGAGAAGAATTTGTTGCAGATCTCTCTGCAATCACCAGACTGGCAGGTGAAAGACCTAAAGGTATTCGTCCAGTTACTCTGTTATTCCCTGTAATAACAAGTGTCATTGTGCTGTGGCAAATGTCTAGAGCCTTGCAGAGCCACCCCAGACTGGGGAAACTCCTCAATTGGTACATCTGTTCTTGGATGAACTTATTGTTGAGCTTAATCGTGAACTCTTTGGAGAGCTTATTGTGGTCTCCCTAAAAATATGATTTATCAAATGCATGATCACAAGCTGTCATGCCTTTGACTGCAATGTCATATATATTCCCATCCAGGCCAAGTTTGGCTACCTGAGTTCAAGTCAGCTTTTGATGTAGCTGTGTGGCTTCAAACCAGAGCTGTGTGAGAAAAGAAACTGTGAGAAGAGGGGAAATGGCTTATGTCCTTGGGAGCTGCTTTTAAGCTTAACCACTTACCCTCTTCAGGTGTCTGGATGTCTCACTTCAGTGTCATAACAGCACACAACTCTGAGGTCTTTATGTCATTCTATAAGTTAAATGTAATGAGGAGAAACAGCACAACTTGAGGATGGTGAGTGTAGCAATGTGGAATAGTGCAGTGTAGCAATGTAGAATGGTGCAGTAGAGTTTCTGGCCCTGTTCCTGCAGTCAGGAAAAAGAGTAAGGTCAATCTGCTTTGCCTCTAGAAAGTTTGCAACACAATGAAGTTCTTTAAATCTATTCAATTAACCATGATAAGAATAAATTTGCATCAGTGATACAAATTACATTATTAATAGAGTCTACAATATAGCAGGCTCCTTCTACAGTTATGAGTTTTTTTGTTTGTTTTTGTTTTTGTTTTGTGGTTTTTGTTTTGGTTTTTTTTGGGGGGGGTTTTGTTTGTTTGTTTGTCTTTCTTTTTTATGTATTTCAGGTTCTAAAGCATTTGTCTTAAATGCTTTAGAATTAGCTTACAAGTGCCTAAAAAATGTTCTTACTTCTTCTGGTTCATTAGTCCCTTGTCTTTAACTTTTGTCATCTTATTTACAGAATTTTCATAGAATGATAGAATATGCTGTTTTGGAAGGGACCCAGCAGGATCATTGAGTACAACTCCTGGCCCTGTGCAGGACATCCCAAGAATCACATTATAGGCCTGAAAGCACTGCCCAAACACTTCTTGAACTCTGTCTAGCTTGGTGTTGTGGCCATGTCCCTGGGGAGCCTATTCCTGTGCTCAATCACCTTCTGGGAGAAAAAGACTTTTCCTGACATCTAACCTAAACCTCCCCTGACTCAGCTTCCTCATGCCCTGTCATTGGTCACAACAGTGAAGGGATTGGTACCTGCCCCTCAACTTCCTACATGAGTGAGATGAAAATTCAGCATTGAAGTTGAATAAGTCTTCGGCTTAAAGAAGCTATAAATCCAAATGGAAAGAGAAATTCAAGGCACAGGACACGCTTTCTATGTTTAGATCAGTCTATGGCAAGTCCCATCATCTGCCAGGAATCTGCAGCAGCTGTTGCAAGTAGATTGGAAGCCCTGAGGGCCCAAAAGGGATTCTCTCTTCTGGGCAACACTGCAGTCTTGCAGGCAGAAAAAAATCAGGTCCTTAATTTGGGAAAACAGAGGATATAGAGAGATATTCTCCTCATCTCCTGCATACACTGGTAATCAGTAGTATCAATCTGCTGAATACTGTCACGTTGAGCTGATTTACAGACTACCATCACTTCAGAAATGATGGAGAGCAGAGTTGAATACAAATACTTTCCAGACTTGACAGATCACCTGGTTCATGAATTCAGATGTAATTTTAGAAGACTGTAAAACTATTAAACAGGACCTTGACCATTGTGAGCTGACTTGAAGTGAGGGGTCCTAAGATTTTTCAGGGAAATTGATCAGACACTTTAAGGATTATTCACTTGTTTTACTTTTATAATTTGAACACTCTACTATAGTGTAGTGGTATGTTTGTAGGCCTTCCCTAGAAACCGGGGGCAAAACTAAGGAAGTATTCTATCCCTTTCCCTTACAGGTATATAAAAGACAGAGAGGCAGGATAGTCTCCCCTTTTTTCTCGTCTCTCCCTTGCCAGGTGAACATGGAGCTGTCATCTCTCGGTGTTTAGGCCTTGGTTTATCTATATGAGTTAAGGCCTGGCTGAGGGTTGTTGTCTGTGTCAGCAGAGGAGGAAAGGAACTCACTGCTCCTAAGGGAAGTTGGTGTGATTTTATTGTGTTAGTCGTTCTACTGAGTTAACTCCTGCAATTTGATTATGTGAATCTGTTTTGTTTTCAACCCTTTTGATCCTTTTCCCCTTTTGGGATTGTTTGGGATTGCTTGGTGTCTTAGTTTAGAGAAAATTAGGAAATTTGTTGGCCTAACAACCAAAGAAGGAGACAAGCCCCCTTTAAAGTCAAACAGAATTTAATTAAGGTATGATAATGGAAAGGATAACAGTTCTTAACTACTATATATAGCATATATAGTGTATATATATATATATTCAAGAGAAACAAAACAACCAGAACTAAATGACCAATTTGTGGGTGATCCCCCCTGAACACGATGCTCCCATTGGGCTGAGCAATATTTACGGACAGCAGGTAGTGATGATGCTCCTCAGCCAGTGCGGAGCTGCCCCTGGGTGTGGGTGGAGAGGTGTCAGTGTGGAGCTGGTTCGGAGAAGCCTTGCAGAGAGGAAAGAGCTGGGATCATTTTCTGTGGGCAACACTCTCCCTTAGTCCGTGGTTGGAGGAGGGATGTTACTCTGTGCTGGGGCTGCCGCCAATGCTGTAGGGCTCCTCGTGCCCGGGCCGGCATCCGTTGGCTCTCTCAGGAAGCCTGACGCAAAACCCCCGGCTAGCAAGTCTCTCTCTCTCTCTGAAGCACCGAGAACTCCAAAAATCCAGGGATTGGAAATGGGAGAAAAGGGAAGGAGACCAAACTCACAGGGCAGAGATTTCTCTGAGCAGCATCTCTTTCTTTTTCCCCCCAGTCCTCCTCCTCTTCCCTCCCAAAAACAAAAACTAGTGCCCCTTCCTGTTCACAACATCCATCCCAGTGATGAAATGTTGCTAGGTAACCCCCCCTCACTCATGATCTACTCTTTTGATATCTGCAGTGGGGAAAGATAAGGGCCATTAACTCCTTGTTCGGTAGGGGAAAGGAAAATTCCACAAGATTCTAGGACTATAACACTTGGAATCCTTGTGCATATGTACATAGTGTTTAGTTGTATATACATGAAATATCTGTAAATATATATATATATTCCTTTACTACATTTTCCTTTTTGCTACTTTTTTTCCTTTTTCAGGATGGGGGTTGAAGGAGGTGACCGGCTCACAGCTGTGTTTGGCGGGAAGCCAAGCCTAATTTACACACATAGTATCTGATTAGCTGGAATAACATTGAGCTCAGAAAATCAAAGGCTAGTGCCTACTTTTTTACTTTATTAACTACTTATTTCTGTAATTAGTTATTTAATCTTCTGTCTCCTTTAAGCTTACCCAAAGGGATGTTTATGATCTTCAGAAGAAAGTTTCTTTGCTATATTAAGTAACAACTAACACTGAATTCTGATATAGAGGATGAGTCCAGGTTTTAGGCTATTATAAAACAATAGTAAAGTTAATCATCATGATGACCCAAGCTGATTGGATGGCTAATCACTAGAAAGACAGGACTGGTGGATCAGGTTTTTTGACAATATTTTTTCCTTGCAGAAGCTTGGTTTGTTTCAGAAGACAAAAACATCATATATCTCTCCAATATGTGTATATAATTTCTCCTTAAGATTACCAAAGTGACAATGAGACTGCAGGAATGTCTCCGTAATCAAAGAAATGTATTTGTTTTAGGAACCAGCATATTTGCATCGTGCGGTTCTTCTTTTCCAATACAGATGTGAGCAGAGCAGCTTGTTATTCCACTCATTTGTATTTGGTTAAAAGAAATCTTGTTACATAACCTGTGAACTGAAGCCAAGATTAGCAACGTTCTGGCAAATAAGTTTCAACCTTGGTTTACCTTGCCTCTATCTTCAAATAAAATAACGTGTGTGACTTTTAAATTCAATTATTCTTAAATGGATGAAACAAGGAAAGAAAAAAGTTTATCTATTATATTTAGGAAACACTAAATTTTTTTGTCTGTTAGTACAATAGTTTGCATTCAGTGGCAAAGATCTTCTGGATAAATACTGAAAATATTTATTTTATGATATTCCATCCATACAGATACAGAAAGTATTCATTATAATAAAGTAGGAAAAATCAAAGGTTGAAATAACCACCAAAAAAAGGTGTTAGTTCCCAAATTACCATAAATTTCTGGCATAAATTTCCATAATATGAAACAGATACTCTCGTTTTCTGGTAGTCTTATAACACAAAGAATTTTAAAAATGTACATAGGGTATAATAACTGGAAAATATAATGCCTGCTCTACAGGAAGCTCAGATTGATAATTTGTATTCATTGTGGATGAGATTTTTTTAAAAAAGGCAGACCAAAATTCTAGTTCCCTGGCCCAGAAAAATGGTCTGTTTATGTGAATGCAGGTACAAAACAACTTCTCCAGAAAACAGAACAGCTATGAGTCAATAGTAATGTAAAAAAATTCAATAGTATGATATGTATTTAAATTAATGTTTTTTGAGCAATATTTGGTTGTATGAAAAGAATGGCCAGATATTTTTCAGAAAGAAATATTTGAACCTTGTTGAAAAATAATTCCCCAGTCAAAATTATTTTACTTTGGTAGTGCTCAAACAAAATGAAAACTGTAATATAAAAAAAAAAAAAAAAATCTCCATTTAAAGACTCTTCTTATGAAATATTTTCAGCAATCCACATATTTGAAGCCCACTTGTTACATATTTTCTATTGCATGTAACAAAGAATGTTTAATCACTGATGGTACTATTACTATTCATTGGCAAGGATACCTTATGGAGGGTATTGCTCCTTCCTACCTGGTCACTGCTGCTGCATTATTTGTGTGCTTTGCCAGCCATATCATGAGGCTGCCCAAAGTCTTAGAATAGGACTAGGAACAAAGGTCAGCAAAAGAGAAACTCCCACAGAAGCCCTGTAACTCTCATGGGTAGAAGGTGTTCTGTAAAAGCTGAGTTTTATTCCATAGTGTACAAGCAAAACAAAGCTTTTCTGAAATCAAACTGCCCCTTAGTGCTCAAAATTGACAAAGTTCCTGAGGGAAGTTGACATTTCTAACACTACCCTTGTCAGACTTAATCGGGTCTTGTATCAGTTAGCCATCTATACTTTGGTAGTCAACATAAAATACACTTGTAAGCTATTTCACAGACATCCCTGCTTGTACAACATGATAGCTCATGTCCTGATGCACAAAGCAGACACTAAGATTGACCCAAGTGTGTCTTAAAGAAAATGTACTGTCACTCAAACCAGTACATAATACCTTGGTGATCTGAATATAAAAAGCCTTTTAGACACTGCACTTCACAGACATAGAATTACTTCACTGCTATAAAGCATTCATAAGATTTAAAGTGACTTTTACAGCAAAATTTTTATCACTGGAAGAAATAGGACTGCTCTTCTGAGGTTCCTTGTTGAGCATAAAATCCCTAATTCCATTCAGATCTCATGTCTTTATTTCCCATATGTAGTGTTCAATGTATTCATCTTTAGACTGGCAAATGTTCAGGCACAGTTCTGAATGAAGGAGTGAATATCTTTATTTGTGTAAGCAAGAACTTAGAAGGTTTTCCAGCTTTACCAGTAGCTTTTGTCCTACTCTGTTATAGACATTATTGGTGACATCTCAGCTACTGTTTTTAATTTATACCCCTTAAGGTTGGGCAATACTAAACAAACAAAGAAACAAAAAGACACACAAATAAAGCTCCCCTAATGAAGGAAAGAAATTTAGGCTGCAGTAGATACTTTAAAAATATTTCCTAGAAATGTTGAAATGGGAGCCCTACAAGACATGACAGTATTGGTTGTGGGAATGTTGCAGAATACCACACAGAGGCAACAATTCATCCAGATCTAAAATAAGAAAAAAAAGAATAAAATATAATTTTAATTTAAANACAACAAAACCAAAAAACACCATGGGATTTAAACACATGGTTTAACTTTAAATGCACATATAATGCAATATTTTGTATACTAGAATTTTTAGGGTTACTTTTGGTTACAGAAAATCACATGCTAAAATCCAGGTTGACAGGGAATGGATTTCACTCTTGGTACACAGTTTATTCACTGCTGATGTCAATGAGTAAACATGGGCTGTGGTCCATTAGGGTAAAACACAGCAAAACTTGAAGGCCACATCACTCTTGATTTTTAAATGAACACTGTTTCTCCATCAAGTTCAGTTGAAAAAGCTTAGCTTACATAATAAGTTATTCCACAAATATTGTTGGAAAACTCGATTAATTAATAAGTAGCAGGCTGAGATACTTCTCACTATACATGATGATCGCAGAATTTATCTCTAAATACTCACAAACTTTGGGAGAAGTTGAGCTGTAATCATATCACACTGTCTCAAGGCAATACTCTTAATTCCTTTATTCCAATAAGGTACGATTTCCTGATGCCATTGAAAGTGTCAGGGATCAGAAGGCCTCTCAGGGTCATGAAGGGCCTCTTCCTTTCCATCTAATAGATTGAATTATTAAGTTGTTCCCTGTTTGAAAACTTCATTTTCAACCATGAATGTGGTTGCAAAACATCGATGCAAAGCATTTAAAATCTGTATTGATTCAGAAAATTTACCATTTTGAGAGAGAGTTTCAGTTGTGACTTTTCTCTTTTCTTTTTCTTTCTTTCTTTCTTTCTTTCTTTCTTTCTTTCTTTCTTTCTTTCTTTCTTTC
>VXAU01006137.1:17569-39726 GCA_013399695.1 Formicarius rufipectus
TCTTTTCTTTTCTTTTCTTTTCTTTTCTTTTCTTTTCTTTTCTTTTCTTTTCTTTTCTTTTCTTTTCTTTTCTTTTCTTTTCTTTCCTTTTCTTTTCCTTTTTTCTTTTCTTTTCTTTTTCTTTTTCTTTTTCTTTTCTTTTCCTTTTCTTTTCTTTTCTTCAACTGTTATGACAATGGCTGTCAGGAACAACAGACTAAGGAGAAAGCTGAATTCGTCTCTTGAAAACTATGAAGAATTGGCAGCCATAGAGAATGAAACTGCTTGAGCTCTTCCATTTTGCTCTACTGATACCTCTCATGCAGTGTGA
Source organism: Formicarius rufipectus (assembly GCA_013399695.1). NCBI lineage: Eukaryota > Metazoa > Chordata > Aves > Passeriformes > Formicariidae > Formicarius > Formicarius rufipectus. Next base: position 17,880 of record VXAU01006137.1, read on the forward strand.
CTCAGACTACTAAGGTTATGTGTTAAGTCTGTTTTGACAGAAATTAGGTTATCTGAGAAAAAGATCCCAAAAAAGGGTATATTCATGTATCCTTTAAAAATATGGACAATAATTCAAATACAATTTTGAGCCAAAGCTGAGGACTTGTGAATCAGAGCAGGAAGACGATACGTATGAACTGAGGTTGGATACATAAAAATCCTCACTGAGGCCTACAATTGCTTTATTTACCTGTGTTCTTGAATAAACATTTATTTCCTGTCTTCCTTAAGTAGACACATGGGTTTGCTCATTTTCTTGTTACTGTGTATGGTTCACTGTTCAATACGCTCTCTAAAAACTGACGTACATTTTCAGATATGATTCATAAACCAACTTAGTGCTATGAGATCCATTTCATGAAGAGAACGTGTGGGTTCTCTACAGTGCTGATGATCAGGAAAGAACATCTGTGAATATTTATCTGTTAACAACTCAGTGTTCCAGTTTCCAACCAACAAACACTGCTCAGTGACTAATTAAAAATAGAAAAAGATTGCTTTATTTTATTTGTTGTTGCCAGTGTCAATATAGCAACTGAAGCATCAAAAACGTGGTGAGTGATATAGTCAACATTGGGAAAAACACTTTCTGTTTAGAAGTTTATTTAAGAACAAAAAATACACACTTCTCCTAGTCTTCCTTGTCATTAATCATTAACTGTGATTGAGAAACCTTTGTAAGCAATTAAAATTGAATTTATAATGAAAAAATTCATATTCTACAGAACGCACTAGGCAAAGGCTGCTATAAAGAGATAATCACAAACCATAGTTTACTGATAGAGGCTTCACTTTATTACCTAGCAACCTTACACATACCTGCCACTGCAGTTAACAAGATAAAAGTTTTGTGATTCTGGGACTGCCACATTGAAATTAGTTATACAATTTAAGCTGCTGTTGTTGACACTCATAAAATTATAACCAATGAGATGAAACATACTGAAATCAAGCCAAACTCTCATCTAGATTGCTCATTTCAGGTGTCAGGGGATTTTAATTTTCACTGCTTCAAAATTTAATCTAAGTTTCCTTTTTTTATTGGAAACAGGCCTAGAAAGAAGAGAAATGATCAGCTGACTTTATTGCTTTTCAGCCTGTGATAAAGAAAATGTAGTTACTAAGATTTTCAGATATTTTGAGTGAATACAAAAAGGAAATTTTTGTTATATAACAACCTAGATAGCAAGTATCTAGACAGTAAATAATGTACTTCAAAACAGATAAGTGGAAAATAAAATGGGAAACAAGCAAACCTCTATGTACTCTGACACACAGGTTTTATATCACCATAGTAGCCTGATGTCCCATCTGTTTTTGTAGGAAACTTTTCTGTGCCTAAAAAGTTAGTTTAACTCTAATGACAAACACCCGTGCTCAGAAGACAAAAAGCAGTAAAAATTAAAATCAGCATGTTTATTTTACTCTTCTATTTATATGATGATCACAATTGCAATAAGCACAGGTCCTGCAGCCATGGCTATGAAGCATCAGAGAAGAGCATCTTTGAAGTGGTCCTTTTAGCTCCCAAATGTAGACATTCATTCTCACTGTGGCAGATTTATTGCTTAGTCTACAGCTGTTGATGTTCAAGAACCCTAATGTTCAGGAGACTAATGTAGAATGCATAAGGTTTTATTTGAAGGGAAGCAGCACCATCTATTGCAACCTGGTATCTTAGCCCTAGATGATATAAAGAACAGAGATGGACTGAGCTCTGTTTTCAGCTCTTTCTTGCATGCTCCTTCATAAATTTGTCCTTGACTAGCTTCAAATGAGGTTACGATCTCAGTTTGTATATGATAAGGTATAGGGACAGAGCTGTGTTCCATGCATGAGTCTGATAAAAAGTCGCATCTAAGAGATATACTTGTTTACAAACTAAGATAATACAATAACATAAGCCAAGTCCTGACTAACTGTTGCTTTTAAATTGCTTGGCTGGAGTTTTCATATTTGAAATGGGAGGACAGTAAAAAGTTAAGAGTTTATTTTACCCAGGTGATATTCTCCATAATTTTCTTTCAGAAGCAACCTTAATGTAGGTGTGCAGTACAGTATGTTCTTCTAATAATGACAGTGCTATTGTCATCCATCTATACTTCTGGTTCTTCTCTTTTTTTTCCAGATTGTCTACAAAGCCTGGCTCTGTTCCCAGTATTTTGAAGTCACACAGTTTCACTGCAGCAACAGAATTCCTTGCAAGCAATACTGTTTGGAGGTTCAAACGAGGTGTCCCTTTATATTACCAGACAATGATGATGTCATCTATGGAGGACTATCAAGTTTCATCTGTACAGGTATAGTGTAAAAAAAAAGAACCTAATTTCACCTGTTTTCATAAGCCTAAATTTGATGGATTTAGCTATGACTATGAGAGCCTGAAGGTATTCCTCATCAGACAGATTTGTTGAAGGTGCTAGGATTTGAGCCCAGGTTTAGAAATACACGTTTATGCTACAGCTTCCCCATCATCAGGTTTAGAAAACAAATTTCCTAGAAGGAATTTGCTCTTGTTATTTTTTTATGTTTAATAATTTGGTGGAGGATTTCTATTATTCCATGTGGTGCAGTACTCTGATTAAGAGGCTGCAAGTCAGAAAAGCTCAGAAAACAAAGAGAAAGGCAGGTCCAGTTCCTAGTATATTCATCTTGGTTCACCTGAATTCTTATGTCAGATAAATGGAGAATCTGAAGCATAACATGCAAAATTGTGCAGCAGCTCTCAGAACATAAATGTCTAAAAAAAAGGTCTTTCACAGGTGAAGAAATACAAGAATCAGTTTTTCACCTGTGGAGAACTGATCTCTTTTGTCTCCTCTGTGTTTTAATTTTAAAAGGTTTTGCTAATATGCTTCTCAGATATCACAGATAATTCTTTTCAGGACAGGCTGGGAGTCATTCAAACAAAATTTCAGCTTATATCAGTCCTATCTTCAGATTTCTGGTTCCTAGAGTATCATCGGAGAATCTTGAACATATTCAGGCAACTGATCCCCACTAAATAAGTAAAAAGGCATTTCAACACTTAGATCATTTGACACTTTAGTCCAAATATAGGAAATTAGACAACCTTTACCTCTAAATTAGGGTTGTACTGGAAATTTGATACTAAATGAGTTGCCCAAGGTAATGTACTTAAGAACAGAGTTAATTATAAAACTCCATAGAAGCTATGTACCATCTCAGATGTAGGCATAATAATTGTGGCAACTCACTTCAACTTATATCCTGTGTTTGGATTTAAGGTGAACCTCTATTTACTGCTTTTCTTTTTGAAGATTAAGCCTATTGCACACAATTGAACAATATCCTTCCTTATGCAAAAGACAATATAATGAAATGTGAGGTCAGTTACAATTTTGAGCCAGCAATAAGGTAATGGTGCTTGGCACTTGAATGCATTTTCTAAATATTAATAGCCTACTGATATGCATATGTAGTAAAGAAGTTAGTATTATTTCCCAGTTTAAGATAGTATAGTAAAAGCTGAAGTGAGAGACTTAAGATAATTTTATTTATCACAAGTATACAATATATATGTGTGTGTGTTCATGTATATTTATGTGTACCCCCTTACACACATACATAATTGCAAAAAAAAAAAAACAAACACAATAAATAAAACCATCTTGGTATGCATTTCAGAAAATCTCTTAGGAAATATGTATCCATCTCTTCATTTTCCTACTATAACTCAAGATTCAAATTCCTTCCTAAAACACACAAAGCAGATGATTTTGAAAAGATTACTGACATCTTTGAGTCTGGGATGAAAAAGCAGTTTTAGGGGAGGATTAAATTCATTTTATTGCAGGTATTAGTAATGTGGGTGTCTACACACAAACTCTGTGGCTAAGCTCTCACTGGAGTCACTAAAGATCTTGCATAGTTGGTAGAGCTGAGAGCTATTTTAATCAACCTAAGTAGGCACCTGCACCTGATGAGAGGACTGGTTCATAGTGCAGGCCCCACTCTACTTGCTGTATTTGCTGTTAGCTACCAAGGTCTTACTGCAGGCACTTAAAATCAAGGTAATCTGAAGCTCATTTTAGCACTCCACTAACTAATATTTCATTGAACATTTTGTTCTCTCAAGTCCGGACCCGGCAGCAGCAGAGCAGAGGTTGTACCCACACACCCATGGGAGTCATCATGCTGATCCTAGGCAGTTGTGTACAAGGCAAGATGCTGAGGACAGGTACAAGGCTGCAATTCAAATTTTGTCTAGAACAGAGGCCCATTTTCACCCTCTTAGTAGCTCACTGTAAGAGTACTTCCTGCCGCTAAACAATGAGAAATGAAACTGTTACCTTCTGTGGGACTAAGGAATTGCACTTCTCTGCAGCTTAGTGAAAACAGATGTATTTCATCCAAAGTACAGTGTGTTCAACAGCAGATAAAATAGTCTACCTCAGCATAGCTTGTGGCTTGACAGATAACTTGAAATCCTTTTTCTGAAAAGCAGCTGAAAGCAGGTCACCCATGTCTTGAGGGACTTATTCTCCTGCTGCACTTTCTGTGAGCTCCTGTCTGGCAGACTTGTTCTGGGATTTCTAGTTACTGATCCAGTTCTTCATTATCAAAATCCGAAAGTGTAAGGTCAAAAAGGAATTTCCATCTAAAATTTAGGTGTCAAGTAACAGGAAAAGGTATACGAGGAATAGCTGGTTTTATTTGATGTTGACTACTGCAATTTTCCAGTTGCAGTTAGATAGAGGCTGGTCATGTCACCAGCAGTGTTGGGAGGTGCCATGGCAGTATCGAGCTGTCCCCTCTCCTTGCCATGCCTGTCCTGCCACAGCAGTGAGCCAGAGCACAGAGACCTGTTGCAGATAAGGGTATAGAAATAATAACAAAAGTTTTATCTTTCCCTGGAAGGTCCATATGATGAGAAAACAGCATAAGACCATCTATTTTTCCACCAGAAATTTTGCAGTCATAGTTATTTTTGTCACCATTAAATTAAAAAGAAAAAGAAATGTTGTTTACAATATGGATTAATAAGGACTTCTTGGAAATTCCTGCAGAACTTATATAATGAGTAACAAGTATTCTAACCTGAGAATGTCTTACATGGTCATTTCCAATGACCATGAGCAGACAGTGGGAGAGGAAGAAAGCATGCTGCACTAGTAATGAATCACCATAACTTTTCTTTCTAGAAATGCATATGAGGGTATGGAACAACTGCAGTGCAAAAGAAAGTACTTGGGACACTAATAAAAACATTTAGAATCACAGTCTCATTCTGATTATGGAAATACACAGTTCACTGGAACGAATTTTGTGTTTCTCTCTTGCCCTCTTGCTTCCAGAACAGAAGGAAAGAAGCTCATCTTTCCACCAAGCACTATTCTGGAACATACTGGTTTTCATATTCATTAGAACTGAGTGATTGCTTCCAGTATAGACCTTTGGAGTTCATATCCATATGACTAATGTTTCATTCTACAGTTTAGCTGTCTAGAATTGCCTTGTAAACCAGAATCTTATTTAAGGGACGTAATAGTGTTTAGATGTACATACACACTAAGAAAACAATGTGCATACCAGTGGGATTGTTTTTTGTCCTAAATGTCATCTCTTCCTTTATTTTTTTCCCCAATGTGAATGGAAGATGTGGCAGATTTCTTTCATACATAGTCTTTCAGTGTGAAAAGAAAGCTGAAAGACTGTGATGGGTTGATTCTAACTGAATACCCTGTGTCCACTGTGTCCAAGTGTCAAGGAAACTTCTCAGTCTGGCCATTCATGAGGCTTTCTGGCAGTGACACTCCCCAAACTGGAGAATTTTTAACTGCTGGGTCTGTGACCTCTTCACAGCAGGCAGGTCCAGTGAGCCAACAAGTGCCTTGCTTGACTTCTCACACACCTGACTCACACACAGTTAGAGCAGGTTTTCTTAGAGGTTTGACTCCAGGTTTCCCATAGCAGAATCTCATATGTCTGATTCCATAAAGCCATTTATTCACAGTGAAGTAACACAGAAATAGCCCAAGCTGGTGCCTCTGAAGAGGTACCCTCAACAAAGGAACTCCAGTGCTTTTATATCTGCAGTCTACCTGAGCACAAGTCTCACTCTTCATCCTGAGTCTTCTACTGTGTCTCTCAGTGTCCAACCTGGCTGGCACCACCAGTCTTCGTACCCTTTGTTAACCAAAGCATTGAGAGTTCACTGCCTCTTGTCTCTCTGCTCCTACCCAGATCTCAATATATATCTTGAACTGCAGCTTGCAAACCGAGCTACCTGTACTAGGTCTATTCTTCAACACCCACCAAAGCCACTCTTTCACTTCCCTCTACAACTGGACTGGTGAGAGAAAAAAGAAAAGCTTATGGGAAGAGATCACTCCCCAGCTACTCTCATGGAAAAAACAGACTTGACTTAGTGAAATCAGCTGAATTTATACTAATCAAAATCAAAGTAGGATAAAAAGAAGCATATCAAAAGTACCTCCCTCCCACCCCTTCCTCCTACCCAGGCTTAACTTTACTGCTGATTTTCTACTTCCTCCCCACCAGAGGTGCAGGGTGGCAGGGAATGGGGGTTATGGTCAGTTCACTGCATGTTGTTTCTGCCCTTGCTTTCTCCTCAGGGAGAGGAGTCCTTCCCCTGCTCCAACATGGGAACCCTCCCATGGGCGACAGTCCTTCATGAACTCCTCCAGTGTGAGTCCTTTCCATGGGCTACAGTTTTTCATGAACTGCTCCAGCATGGGTGCCTTTCCAAGGAATGCAGTCCTTAAAAAACAGCCTGCTCCACTGTGGGTCATAAGTCCCATCAGTAAATCTGTTCTAACTTGGTGTCCTTTCTCCAAGTGTCTGCAGTCCCTTCCAGGAGCCTGCTACAGCATGGGCTTCCCATGAAGGCACAGCCTCTTTCAGATATCCACTTGGTCCAGTATGGGGCTAATCCACAGGCTGTAAGTGGGTATCTGCTCCATTATGGACCTCCATGGGTTCCAGAGGCACAGCCTGCCTCACCATGGTGTTCCCCACAGCCTACAGGGGAATCTCTGCCCTGGTTCCTGGAGCACCTCCTCGTCCCTCCTTCTTCACTGACTCCGGTGTCTGCAGAACTGTTGCTCTCACATATTGTCTCTCCTCTTTCCTCTGGCCACAATTAGGTCTGCACAATAATTTCTTCTTTCTTCTTAAATACGTTATCCCAGAGGTATTACTACCATCACTGATTGACTCGGCCTTGGCCAGTGGCAGGTCCATCTTGGAGTTGGCTGGCATTGGTTCTGTAGAATTATCATAGAATCATAAAATGTCCTGGGTTGGAAATTTTTTATAAAAATCATCTGGATAAAAATCATCTAGTTCCAATCCCCCTGCCATAAGGGAGCTTCTAGCAACTTCTCACAGAAGCCACCATTGTACCTGTCCCTCCCAATGCCCCAGAAAAACCTGGCCATGAAAATCCAATACAGATTCTATGGACAAAACACTGGAAAGAGACCAGTTATAATTCACAATTCCTGTTTTTCCCACGTGTTCCAAAGTATTGTGGCCTGGGGACTGGTCCAGCCCATGAACTGATTCAGTGTGACTTGCTAAAACCTCCCAGTGGAGAACAAAAGAGGAGACAGGGGTCATAAATGTTTTGGGTTTTGTTTTCCCAGCCAAAACTATCCATTCAGGTCTGCAGTTTGCTAAACCCAAAAAAGCATGAGAATTGAGTTTTCAACAAAGGAGCAGCAGACATGCCCAAAGAGAGGGGAGAGAAGATTACTTCTCCTTTTCATACATGGCCCTTCCCCAAGCAGATAGGATAGGCCACCAACACAGAGAGTCCAGTTGCATCTGCATTAGCAATCTAGTTCATGAGCATAAATTTAAAACAAAATCCTTGTTCTCACTCCTTGCTGTTTGACATACACTAGGGGAAGGTCTTGGAGGATATGAACTGAGCTCCTTTGGATTAAATTAAATAAGGAGATGGTCTACAGCACCAGGCCTATCATGCCCCTACCACTAATGTATATTTGGTCTACAGAATTAGACTAGAGCTAGAGTGAGGTAAAATCCCTTCAGAGGCATTTAGGGCTGACAATAGAGAAATATTCAGTACCAACTGTTTCATTGTACAGATCTCCTTCTTCCCAAAATTAACACAGATACGGCCTATTCTGGCTCCTGGATGAACAGTCACAAAACAGTCCTCAGCATTACCTTCTTCCAAAATCAGCATGGCACCCTCTGGTACTTCCTAAGAGCAGTGTAATCCTGAGATTCACTCGATCAGTTTGAGCATGGTGTTAATAACATCAAAGGTTGTGGGTTCAATTGCTGTATGGGCCATACACTTCAGTTGGACTTGATGATCCTTGTGCATCCTTTCCATCTTAGAATACTCTGTGATGAAGTTTCTGTCATCAGAATGAGTCTTCTGTCATCTGGAGGAGAATCAAATTTGTCTACTCTCCTGTGCTGAACAGGCTTCTGACACTTTCAATTAGGAGAAAATAAAGGGAGAGAAGAGATGAGTGAACAGGTGATTGAGATGCTTTAAATCACTAATATCTTTCAGTTCATATTAATTTAGACTCCTAATTTCATGTGTTCTGCCTAACATCTCAGTTGATTGGAACACATAGCGTGAATCAATTTTTGGCAAATAACAGTAACAAATACTTAAGTGATCTATGCAGACACTTCTTTAGGAACTTCTCCTTTAGAATAAAATTTAACTGGAAATGAAATTATCAGTCATTCTGCATACCGAAGTTTCTAAGGAAATAGTGGGAATTATTACTGAGAATTTTCATCAATCTGCAGGAGTCTGATGTCTAACAAAGTTCAGCAAAGGTATTAGGAGAAATTCTTTAAAGTACAGATTCCTCTGAAGGAGCAGATGTGTGTCTGATTTGTCTGTAGTGTGAAGGTTTGTCTATAGTGTGACTGTTTCAAAACAGATGCCCTGATTTCAGTGCAATTTGAAAAGAAATTTCCTTGAGAAAATGTGACATAAAGAATGCATCACAATCTACTTTTTCTTTTTAGAACAATCCAAGAAAAAAAATCTCCGAATTCTATCTTGACAAACTCTAAAAACCCCCATATATTTGATCCTAATTATTCCTCTAAAAATAGCTCATAATAATGTACCATTTGTCTCCAGCCGGAACCTCTTAGTCTACACCTCCAAAAACATCAAAATATTAAGCTAACACAGACTGCAGGACAAATCCCTTTTGTGTTTGACAAACATGGTTTAAATTATTGCTAACTATGGATCTGCTTACAAGGAAAATTTAACATGCTTTCGCAGCAAAATCTGTAACTAAATGGATCATCTTTCTAAGTTTAATGTTCTTCTAGTCTTGAGTGTTGGGGTTTTTCCATGAATGAAGTCCCATATCATGATAGGTTTATTAGCTACAATTGTTCTTCTCCTATAAAAATGACTCTGTCAATCAACCTCTCAATATTCCTGAACTTTCTATGGTGACACAGTATTTAAATATGACCCTTTCTTATAGTATCACAATTCTAAATCCTTTTGATCAAGGAAACAAAACTGCAGGGGGAGTGTGAAAATGTTTTCTAGAAGAAAGTTATCCTGTATCTCAAAAGAGCAGAGATAAAAAGCTTCATTGCTGTCTCAGTTTAAAAGGAAATCAAGATGTCTGTCAAGGAAAGTGAGGAATCCTTCTAGACGAGGAAGGGGCCCTCTCTCTTAGAGAATCACTGCAACCTTTGAAATTAAGAGACTTTAATCAGAAAAAGTAGAGAAGAAGATAACAGTTCTTTGCTACAAATACATACATGTATAACCAGAAACAGAACAGAACAAACAGCAACACCATAACCAGAACTTTCAAACAAATCAAGTCCTCTCTCTGTTCCATCAGTGCAGTTGTAGTTACCAGCAGCAGGAGGTGATGCCTCACCTCAGGAGGCAGCGACTGCGGTGAGTCACTCATAGGCTCCAGCGAGGCAAAACAGGGGTAGGGAGAGGTGCTGATCCCAAAGCTCAGGTGGGAATGGTGTCCACAGTCACGGGCTAAAACATTTCCTGTGTACAGTGCAAGGACCCTCTCACTGTCCTTTGCCCAAAAGTGTTGGGGGGGGCGGTTAGCAACTACTCTGCAGATGGCACTGGCCTCTCTGTGACCTGACAGCAAATGCAAGCAATGGTTGTTTTCATCTCAGAAGAATGGCACAGGGCCCATGTAGTTGAGGAACGAACCAGGACCCCCATCCCAGTGCTGCCACCAGCCCAGCAGTTGGCAGCTGGGCACCTAAGCAGATGGAAGGCAAAAGTGTAGCGAGCACCAGGAAATCTCTCTCTCACCACTTTCTAAGCGAGGGGGGAAAGTGAGATCCTCACATCCCCCCACAAAAAAAAGAACAACACCTCCGCCCATCATCTTGTCAGCCATCACTTTGGAATGCAAAGCTACTGGGTATACCTTTGCTTAATTTTCAGACACCTGGCTCTGGGAACAAGTAGTGAGAGAGCTGGGCTTCAACAAGTCATCCCATTCTGGTTTCTAACTTCGAAATCATTGTGTTGGTAAAGGACAAAAGAAAAAAAAAATCCATGAAAGATTTTGGGACTGTAACAATTACATAGCTTTGAGACTTGCAGAAGCTCAATCAGTTTTTCAAGCATAACACTGCAGCAGGAGGATTTTGGCCCTATGTATATTTTAGGGGAAAACAATCCATGCATGGTGAAGAAACACAACAAATTTTTCTTGAATATGGATACATAGACATTGGAAAATATTCAAGAGTCAACTATTTGAAACAGTAACTATCATATAGTGATTAAAAATACTTTAAACACAGCAGCACAGCAACACAGCAACTCAGATCTCCTCCAACAATTGGAATGGAGTCTGTAATGGAAATTAACCTTTTTAAAAGGTTATTCACCAGTCTTATTCATTAGTTTTAAAAAAAAATCTGTTTGACTAAAGAATAATTTATTTATCTTCAGTATTCTTCTACATTTCATTTAATTACATTTTACAGTATAAAAAGTATTAAAAACATATCAAAGCATCATAATGTGTCACTGACACAACAATTCAGAAATTGAGAAGATCGATAGATCTAGATAAGATTGAAGGGTGCTGGCTTCCAGGTCAGATGTAAGGAAGCAGTGAAATATATATAGTCATATATATAGTCATATATATATACACACATACATATATATATATTCAATATATATAGTCATATAATATCTAATGTGTTCTCTTGACTTCCATAGTAGGAAAATGTCAATATTGAAATCTCAGAAATAATTTCTCATACACAGAAATGTCATGCAGAGTGCTGGCATTAACTGATACAATGATGTTACTGCTGAATGGATCACTCTTGGCAGACATTATTTACTTTGGACTTCACAATAAAATGGAGTACTCAAAATTTCTGGTATACTATATCTACTTATCTGTTTTCTTCTAGTTCATGGTCTTTTCTTCAAGTAGAAGAAGCACTGTATACTTCTCAAAAATAATCAGAAATCTATGTTTAAAATGAACTGATTTTAGAGTTCCACAGAAATAAAATAAGGACAAAAATATATAATATGTTTTATGTGGCTTCCCAAAATTCTTATCCAGCAATGACAACATATATATCAACCAGACCAGTTTCCTATGATTCAGAATATTACAGCTCCATAACTCTTTCTGTAGAAAAGAAACCAAGAAGTGAGCCAAGTCAGACCAACTACTGCAGATACAAATTCAGCCACAAGTGTGACAAATCTTAGCAGTGCTGAGGAGAGACATGGAAATGGAGCCACCACTTTCTCAAGCTGGTTCCTGCAAGTACTCAGACAGAAACCACAGTAATTTCTGAGTTACCTCATGATCTATTTGATCAGCAGACCATGCATGTATATACAATTTTTGTGATTATAATTCTTGTGTAAGAACTTGCTTGTAGTTTACTGGTTTTTCCCCAAAGTTGCTTCTGCATTAAGAGAATATGATATTCATGCTGTCATTCCTTTTTTTTTTTCAGTATGATTCAGCTGAGCAGGACACACAGGACTTATCTATTAATGTCTCCAACAACATAATCATAGTCAAATGAGTAGCCTTAATTCTGGCATCAGCATTAGTAATACACCGTCCCTACAGATATAACTTCTGTATAACCAAAATGTTATCTGCTTGTGGAAAAAAAACTATCTGGTTACAAAAGAAACAGTCAGCCTTTATATGGTCTTTGTGAGTGATAGCATATCTGTCTGGAGAATGGTTTGAAACCAAAGTCTCCTGGCAAATTATAGATCCTCAGTTATAATAAAGGTCCAAGAACCTCCATATGGAGTAAGACTTCTGCTGATGAAATACAGATGAGTAAAGTCGGGAAATAAAGAAACAGAACTGAGAATTTTAAGTGAAAAGTGAAAAGCAAAGTACATTTCAAGCCAGTAATAGCTCGGAAGTCTGTCTTAGAATTATAATTACCAAATATCCAAGTAATACAAAATAATGATGTCTACAAACTGAACCATAAAGACAGAAGAGGAATAGGGAAACCTTGGAGGTTTGGTGGGTGCAGACATCCTTTTTATTTCTTATCCCAAATTTTGGATCCATATATATAATATTCAAACAAAATAAAAGTCAAACTAAAGGGAAAGAACAAAATTCATGGGTAGTGGAATCAATAATAGGTAATCTTGCAAAAGCATAGAGATGAAATTAGATAGTGGAGGTATGGGGTGAGGAAGACCAAGGTGAAGCTGGAACTGAACTTCACAAGGGATACAAAGAATAACAAGAAGGCCTTCTACAGGTATATTAACTAGTAACTGAAGGCCACAGAAGGTGCACCTGCCCAACAAACTATGCTGGAAAGCTGGTAACAATGGATGAGTAGAAGGCTAAGGTACTCAACAACTCTTTTGCCTCAGTCTTCAATGTGTGGGAATTGATTTCCCATATACAACCTGGAAAGAGTCCTGCCAGAGGTGGACAGAAGAAAGCCATCTAGAGAATGTGGATACCTTGAACTGATGTTTTAATATTGCTTAAAATGTATGTTTACCTTTGCCATGTATGTCCTCCCCCCTCCGGAATCCATGTTTTCCCCTTCCCAGAATCCCTTTGTACCACTTCCCCAAAACCATGTGCCCTTCCCAGAGAGTCCTTTCGGCGCTCCAAGACCACCCCCCATGGAACAAGAGGGGCGTGACCCACCTTGCTATGTTAATCCCCTCATCCCTGTTGGCCCAAAGCCACACAATACCTTTTCCCCCATTGGAGAATCTGAGCCCCCTCCAAGGGACTATAAAAAGTCCCTGCTTCCTGAATAAACTCTCTCTCTGCTCGGACCTTCCCCAAGCTGTTGTGGTGTCTTTGTCCTTTGCCCAGGGCTCTGGCACCACGTGGCCTGGGGGGGAACCAGGGAAGAGCACCCCCTCCCCCTCTCCTAGATGCATGGACTAAAAGCCTAGCCTAGGAGACTAATATCATATCGTTGCGGTCAGTCCCACCACCCAACACACCAACGAGGCTTCATCACCCCACATATCCAAACCCGGATATCAATGGAAACATATCTTCCTATACTTCTCAAGCGGATAGACAATGGGATGGGGACTAGGGAAGAAAAGTACCCCCCACTGCAAGTAAAGATCAGGTTCACGACCACCTGATGAACCTGAATGTACATGTCTGTGGGACCAAATGAGATGCATCCCAGAGTCCTGAGGAAATTAGAGGTATAGATCACTTCTCTTATGAGGAAATGCTGAGAGAATTGGGATTGTTCAGCCTGGAAAGCAGGAGGCTTTGGGCTGACCTTATTGTTGCCTTCCAGTACTTGAAGAGCCTACAAGGAAGACAGAGAGACTTTTTACAAAAGTGTGTGATGACAGCACAAGTGAAAATGGTTTCAAAATGAAAAAGAGTAGACTTAGAATAGACAGTAGGAAAAAAATACTGTGAGGGTGGTGAGATACTGGAGCAGGTTGACCAGGCAAGTTGGAGACTCCCCATCACTGGAAGTGCTCAAGACTTTGAGCAACCTGGGCTAGTGGAAGGTGTCTCTGCCCACAACAGGGATTTGGAATTAGATGATCTTTAAGGTCCCTTTGAACCCAAGCCATTCTATGAATACTTTGATAAAAGGACAAACTAGGATTTTTCTTCTTGGTTTTCCACAGCTGATGTAGCCAGCTTCCTGGGCTTCTGGTAAATCACAGGTTTGTAACCCTTTGACTGAATAAACTGACTAATTAGATCCAAGGGGCAAAAACTTGGATTTGTATTCATGGCTACAAACAAGCATGTGGTGAAGAAGGTGTGCTGCGAACTTCTATTATTTCAGTGCAAAATGTCTAACTGAATTTATTCAAATGTTCTACACTGTCATATGAATAATGGTTCTGTAGTTAATTTTTTATTAAGTATGTTACTGCAAGTTCAAAACATAAAATTAATTACTGAATTGAAATAAAGAGGAAATGTAATTTTACTTTGAATGTGGAGTTAGCGTCAATTTATTTATAATTCAGTAAGTACATATGAACTATTTAAATACATTTTGATTGCCAACTTCTATACATAGCCTTGATTTCAAAGGAAGTCTGGGTTTTCCTGTAACAAGAAAGGCAGAAAATAGTTTGAGTAGCAAACAAGTCTCAGTGGGATCAAAGCATTAACCATTCTCTGTCCCTTCAATTACTACTTATCATTTGAGCTACTGCAGTCACAGAGAGAACTATGAAGAACTAAGAAGTGCCTGTATGTTACAATGTTTTAAAACAGTCTTATGCACGCGAATGCCAAATATGGGTCTCAGAAAGTATGATGTTAACAATAAGACTGCTTTATTATTCTAGCAATAAACAGTTGTCCTCAAGTTCCAAAATGCAACAGAATTTCTTAAAAAGCATGCCATTCTTTCAGCTGTGATCTGAGAGAGAATAAATAATTTTCAAGCATTGGAATACTGAATTAAGTTTCTGACTGCAATGGTGCGAAAATTGTCAGGTTTATCATAGAGTAAACTCTGAATTTACAGAACACGAAACAAGTTGCTCTCATTCCTGTATCTTTAAAAATTTGGTTGAATACAAAAATAAACACAACTTTACTTGGACTGTATAGAATAGTAGACTGTTGTGTCAGCTGTGTAAAAATGTGCTACTCTAGGTTTAATCTGCATCTTAACATGATCAGCATACTTAACACACTTTTAAGTTTTAGGTCAGTATTATGGAAGTAGGAACCAAAACATTTGGTTTTATAATATTTTAATGTGTGCTGTTTTTCTTTACAGATTATTCACAAAATGTAAGCAGTCTGGTGCTTGGATCTAAGAATGTTACACCTAAATTGCTTTTTGAAAGTAATAACACTGTTGTAATACTACAGAGAAAAGGAATTCTTGTTCCAAGAAGTAAACCTGCTTTCAAAATTTGTATCCTAATGTTCCAGAACAGATAGATTTTTTCATAGTAAAACCTAGTTCTACATAGAGTATAATATTTACTGCAGAATTTAATCCAAGAGCAATTTAAATGGAGGAATGCTACATTAGACATTCTTGCATTTGAACACTAGTTAAGTAGCCTAATTAGATGGTTTTAATTATCAGAAAAAAGGTATGTGACAAGCAAACAGAACACTCTGGTTATGTTATTCTCCTATACAATAATGACAATTCCAAAAAGACAGAACTACTCTTAGTGTTCAGAAAGTCATAACCAGATCAGGCTGGTTCCAACCTCAGTAAGGTTCCAACAGGAAAACTTATCTAGATGTATAGTTAGAAATATCAGGAGATCCAATTATTGCCATCCAATGGCAAGGAAAGACTGTTCTCACCTCTGGGATATGCTGAAGAGAACATTCGGCTGGAAGAACTCAGATAAAGCAGAGTAAACAAGTAGACTCTGAACACCTCTGTTTGGAAGTTGTTTCTGTGACCCAGTTTTATTTACTTTGGTTTAAGAACCAATATTGTCAATATCATCAGTATATCAATTATTTGCTATTTAATGCCTTTCTTTTCAGGATGATAATATTTACTGGTGTGTGCTCACATACTGAAAGAAAAATTTCTAGGTCCTTTTAAATTTTGTGGAAAAGGCCTGATTGATTAGTTCTTACTTCACCATTTGTTGTTACTTCCCAAAAAGCAAGAATTCAAATATCCTTATCATTCAAACACCAATGATTACTTTATCATGCTGTTTCTTTTCACAACTCTGCTCAGCACCATACTTCTGCTGAATGATCTTTTGATGCTGCTTCTTGTTAGATGATACATATTCCTTCAACATCTCTAATTATACAAAATGTCAGGTCTTCTGAGAGTCTCAGTTTTACCCAAAGATGTGGATTCAATAGTTTAGACTAAACTATCAACTATTCCTTTGAGCTAACACTCTGCCAGTCTTTGTGCCTGATGATTATTTTTCTTTTGTGTTTATCCTACAGGGCTCTATGAAAACTATCCAACCAATGCAGAACCAGAATGCTGTGATGTCAGATGGGGACTATTATCAGATCATCAATCCAAAGGGACTACAAAAACGAGTGGCTCAACAATGTGTCACAAGACATCACTCACAGTGTCATCAGCATCAAGACTGTGCAACAGCAGGCTTAAACTGTGTGTTCTTGTATTAATTCTCTTACATACAGTACTTACAGTCTCGGCAGCACAGAACTCAACAGGACTGGGCTTTGGAGGCATAACAACTTTGGAAGATAATTCAGCCAATGAGGAATAAAAGAAAGGATTCATCTTACATGATAGAATCACAACAGGCCCAAATGACTACAGTCAAAAATAGCAAGGACTGAGTGCTTTACCCTCATATCTCTTCTTGAATGACCTTTTGGGTAAAACAAAAAGGATGGGCCACTACCCAAACAACAAGGACACATGAACACAGCTTTTTATTGACTAAAAGGCTGCTTGGTGACTTAAATTTCTCACACCATTTTATACACTGTGTTTTAATGTTTGGAGTTTCTC
This sequence comes from Formicarius rufipectus, assembly GCA_013399695.1. NCBI lineage: Eukaryota > Metazoa > Chordata > Aves > Passeriformes > Formicariidae > Formicarius > Formicarius rufipectus. Next base: position 34,898 of record VXAU01006137.1, read on the forward strand.
TTTTGTTTGTTTTTTGTTTGTTTGTTGTTTTTTTTTTTGCACTTGTTAATACAGGATTTTATTTTTGGGATGGTTTCTCAAAGCTAAATTAAGTCTTTTCTCTGTCGATATATTTCTAGTCATTGTGTGTGTCCATCTGATAGTTCTGTCTTTTATGTCCTGTCAGTTTCTATTAGAGGAATGACTGCTATGATTCCATGACATAGCAAAAAAAAAAAAAAAAACAAAAACAAAAAAGAAAAAAAAAATAAAAAAAAAGAAAAGAAAAGGAAAAAAAAAAAGAAAAAACCAACAAAAACCCCACAAAAAACCCTCAACAAAAATCCACAAAAAGAACAATAAAACAAAATTTAACCAAAAAAAGGAGAAACAAAAGCAACCACAAAAAAAAAAACCAAAAAAAACCCCCCAAAAAACCCCCAAAAAAAATCCACAAAAAGAACAATAAAACAAAATTTAACCAAAAAAAGGAGAAACAAAAGCAACCACAAAAAAAAAATCCAAAAAAAACCCTTACTGTCCTCTTACCCATGGGAACCATTCATCTCCTTTCCCCTTCCCATCTCTTGTCACAGACAACTCACATTTGCTTCTGTCTGTGTAATCACAATGAATGGGTACACAATTCCAGTGTGCCTCTGCCACCGTTGCACAAAACAGTTGACTGAGCAAACCCAAAAGGAGCATGAAGGAGGTTCCTTTTAGCTGAACAAACAAGTGCTCTCCTTACAAGGTGGGATCGGACAGTTAAAAAATGTAAAGAAATATATAACAAACTGTTGGTCCAATACCCATTTGAAGAAGTCCAGTCCTTTCTCACTGGTCAGTTGAACAGGAGCAGCCTTTTCTAGATATGCTATGTAAAACCAGTTATGCTCAGCAAGTTGAATAGTTGGGAAACCTTCATATTGGAGGTGAAGGATTGACATTCATTGTGAATCATGTTTTGAGTTCTCCTGCTGTCACATAACCAGCAGCTTTCCATATAGAATGGGAGCCAAGAACTTCCAAAATCCAACTCTTTGTCTCAACAAAATTACACTAGAAGTCTTTGAACATCTACAATACAAAGTATCTCTTTGGGTTTGATTTCATTGTTTTTCAAATATCTACATGTTATTGAAAGTTACTCTAGTTTATTAAGGATGCACAAGAATGTGTTAGCACAGATAAAGAAACTATTTTTTTTTAAATATATAGGACAACAGTTTTCATAAATGTGCAATAAAAACAGTAAAGATATACTAGGATACGAGTAGTCAAGAGAAAAGATTGTAATATGATTGTTGATTTTTCATTGTTTGGGGTGGGTTTTAATTTGTTTACTTTTAATTTTGTGGGAACATTTCACATGCTGAGTGTATGAGAATTTGCTTTTTAAAAAGGCTTTTTAGAGTTTACAGTAGAATCAATGGAAGGAAAAGTTAATAAGGGCTGTTTTTAAAAACTTTACATTCCTTCCTATTCTCTAACTACACTTGGGAAGTGCACTTTAGAGATGTTTGGTGTGTAGCTGGGAAATGAAGGAAAACTATAGAAAATGTTCTCTTAGAAAATAAAATATAGTTATCTACTTTCTAGCTATGAAATACCCCTTGATAAATATTAATGTTGTAAGAACATTTAATCACTGGTGCATAATGCGTTTTTGTATACAATTTATGGTCTGTTAAATTCTGGAGAAAAAAACAAAAAGAAGACAACCACGCTGCTTAAGCGGTTCAAGATGCACATGTTAAGCTGCGAAAGCTCAAATATTTTGCAAGAATATTTGTTTTGATAGTGTTTTGCTACTACCTGGACTGAGGAGCCTAAAATGATCTGTGCAAATATGACAACAGCAAAAAGCACCAGCTAATGCAAAATTCTTCAGCAGTGGTTTGTTTCTATAATTCCTCCCTTCCCTTCCTTGCACATGTTATATTTTGTTCAATAAAACATGGTGCTTTTTATTTATTTTCTTTTCTGTTAGAGGCACATATATTAATTGCAGTGAATTGATGCAAAATTGGGGGAAAATGTAGAAATGCAAAAGAAAAAGCCTTAACTAATGGTAGAATGTAGACTTTTAAAAGTACAGAGATGTTACTGAAAAGTGATGGAGCAATAACTGGGCAGTGTTCTGGTACTGTACAACAGCTGATGAGTCACACTACTGAGAAAGCTCTTACTAGGTGAGCTCTTGTTCAACTGACCTCAATTCTAGTAAGTGTACATGGTCAGTAAACAGTTTGTTATAACCTTTATCTACCTCTGCTGTGCAAAGGCCCTCCAACATCCATTTCTGTGATGTTTCTCATGGTCTTTTTGTTCACACCATCACTCACTGTCATCTATTTTTACACTGTACCAATACAGTAGCAAGTCTGGTTCATCCTAATGGAATTGGCACATGAAGAAAAGTTACTATTTCTCTTTTGTCTCATGGTGAGTTAATGTAGAGATCTATCTCTAAGATATTTTATTTCTTCTCTCCTGCTCTTCTTCATCCTTCATCCCTTATTTTTCTATGAAATGGTTTTCAAGTGGTGTCAGTGAAAAATATGACTCCTCCACTACTTGGCTACACTCAGTCATATGTCATACATACAATATGAGAGAGACAGGAGGAAAAACAGTGACAACAGAATCACATGCATAAAGTAGCCTAATTAAACTTGGGGAAAATGAAGCAGAAAACAATTACAGACTTTCAATTATTACTCAAGTACGAGATGTAATAAATTCGTCCCCCTTCTCCCCACCTGGAGTTAGTGCCTGCAGTTTAATGGTCTGTGAATTTTCTGTCATTTTTTGAGGTCTATTCCTTTAATTTCTGAAACAAAAAGTCATGTTGCAGAGGTGATTACTGCTGGGGTATCTGTTGCCATTTTCACTCTAGCAGTGTGGTAAGCAGCTTCTCTTGATGGTACCTGGGACATCAGGAGTAGACAAAGACTCTTCTATGAAGTTAAGCAACACATAATCATGTATGATGCAAAATTCCATTCCATCCATTATTCATTCGTAATAGTTTTCCTGGCACAAACTTAAGCATGCTTGATATTGTGCACATATTACTTTTTGCCAGAATAAATTTGCATCTTGCCACTGCTATAACTGCCATCTTGTTCCATTTCTCCTTGTACTGTATGCCTAATACATACATGATAAAGAGCTGGCTTAACAAAGAAGTAATACTAAAATATTTCTGCAAATGACTGATGAGAAGAAAAAAATTAATATTTATTTTATGATCATATGGAAGAAAGAAATGCCATGTCTTTTATCATCTTATTTTCTGAAATAGGGAAAATCCAGATTTTGTGCAATATGTTAATACTGCTAAGCCAAATGTCATATAACATAACCAGACCTATATGTTATTCCTTATTGCATTTAGTAATACAGTATATTGATGCTTTTCTTTCATTAAAGAGACAGTATCTTTTTTTCTTTTTTTTAAAGTAGCTGGTGAAGGCTGTCCTTCTGCACACCATAATTTAAAGACAAAACCCAACACAATTCTAGAATGAAGTTTTAGTTCTATCAATGATGAAACCAAGTTATCAGCTGCCAAAGAGTCTGTGGAACACTAGTCACAAACCAAACAAAGCAATTTCTTCTTGAGGGTTAAAACTAATATTATTCTACATGATTAAAGAAGAAAGAATGAGACCTGTATTTCAAACAGCAGAGATGGCAGGATTTTTCTGGTACATGTTGTGGCTCTCAGCTTATACAGTTATATTCTTCTATTAAAAAATGAGGGACAAAGACAATATCTTCTTCTCTCTCTGTATTTGTTACGATAATGAATGTTTTTTTTGTAAGAGTTGCCTCTCTCACAGAAGATACCTGCTTATCGTGAGAGCTGAAGACAGCTGATGTACATGCACACAAATTTACAAGTGAAGTCTGTCCTAAGTGACTATCCAAAGCACAAACAAAACTCGCTTGCAGAGTAGAGCTATCTTTTAGGAAATTGAAACAAACTTGTGTTTGCAAATTTGAAGACATATGTGAAGAATCATCTAAGGAAGGGATCTGTGAAGGTGCCTGGCCTTTACTGCAGCTTTCACTGTATATCCCATCAGTGCCACAGCCCCATGATAAGCCCTGTACAGACAGGCTTCAAGCTGGGCTCAGAGTCACGATGACTTCAGTGGGCCTTGATACAGGAAAAGGCACACACCTACAAAAAATTCATGGTAGCACATAGGTCTCAGTTTTTAGTCCCATGATCTTTACTCAGGAATTGCTCATGGACATAGTGCATAAACAGTGGATCACTGGGTTCAGACCTAGCCAACTAAGTCTTAACAAGAGAATGGCAAAAAGCATATTAATGGTGAATGGTTCTGGTTTTTTATTATATTCTACTCAGTTTGGTGAAAGAGTGGTTTCCAAATTTAACTAGGAGCATAGAGAGCAACTGCCAGAAACTTTGTCATTGTAAAGATGAAATTAAATAGCCTTTCTGAAGCAAAAAGAAGCTTTGCCATCTGTCAGCAGCTGTCAGGAAACAGCACTATTTTAGAAAAGCTTGGGAAAATAATATGTCCAGGTCTGAATATGATAGTTCTCATTAAAGCTAGATTTATGATGGGAATTAGGACTGAAGCACACACCATCTCAACTGAGGGATTTAATTTGCTGACATCTTCTACAGTAACTCGGAACAATTATATTCACAGAACACCTCTAGGTTTGCAGTATTTTCCAGCATTTTTTCAAGTGTCAACAATCTAGGTCTCTCCCTGAAGAGAGAAGAAGGTAGAGAGAGATTTACTGTAAGTGATTCTGGGAAAACTAAAAAAAAAAAAAGAAAGGGCTGGGCCAACTTGGAA
>VXAU01006137.1:39798-54534 GCA_013399695.1 Formicarius rufipectus
AAAAAAAAAAAAAAAGGAAAGGAAAAAAAAAGCAGCATATGTAGGTGTAGATCTATATAGAAATAGACCTATTTTAATAGAGAGACACAACATATGTTCTCTACAGCTTTTACACTACAGCGTACTGTAGAGAAAAAAATACCAAAGCATAAAATAAATAGGGTAAAATTACTGTATTTATATTCCTTACTTTGGACTGTAAATTTCCAGATAGAATTTCAGCAGTAGAAATAGATTTTATTATAAAAAAAAATAATTTGTGAGAAAGGAGCATATTTGCTTATTCTTTCCACTATACTGTCTCCTATGAACTTAGTTATTATTCTTCTGAACTTTTCCTTGAAATCATTGTCTTATGTAGGAAGATCCCACCATAGACCTCATGCCAGCAACTCCAGCAGGTGTCAGTGGCACAGCAGGTCTCAGTCACGGGTGCTAGGGGAGAGCCTGTTTTCAAAGAGCTGACTCCTCTTCAGTCTAGTCACTAGGTTCTCTCATCCTCCTAACACGGTGTTTGTCTCTTGGACACACATGAAGTGACTCAGTTTCCTCTTCAGAGGGGCACATGCTTGCCCTGTTTACACCTTCAGTCTCAGTTAGGCTTCATTACACAGGTCAGAGGAAACATATGTGCTTTAAATGCAATATGGATATGGACACCCCAAACAGCTGAAACAGAATTAACATGCTCTGGAACCAGCTCTCGGAGTAAGGGTGAGGATTTTGCCAGCTGTGTCTATTTCTAAACCCTTTTGCTCCTTTTGCTGTTCTCACACTTAGAACTATCTTAGAAGAAGAGACAATAGGTTTATAAATGAGTCTTTGTGAAATCTCTCTGAAGCTGTTCAGACATTACTCCTTCCAGGTGCCCCACCCCATCCCCCTGTATGATTTTGCCAGGATTTATTTGCTAGGGCAAGATAAGCAGAAAAGAAGCTATGGTGCCCCACTCCAGTGGAAAATGAAGAATGCCTGGGTGAAGATTAGATTGTCATCTGAGACATCTGAAACACAGACATCTTTCCATTGATTCTTTAGCAGTAGGGGAAACTGAAGAAAGCAGAAGAGCACTATCAAAGCAGGTAGCAGAGGGATTTATCTTCATAGACCACTAGAAGATTCATTTGATTGTATCTTTAGTCAGGACAACATGGAACATTGCAGCACCAAAAGTTTATGTGTCTTATAATCTTATAAGTGGTGAATATACACCTCTGAATTAAGATGGATGAAGCATAATACACAATAGGAGTAGATGACATAAACCAAGAATCCACTGAGGAATGCACCACCTAAGCCAGTGTTCTACACTGAATTGGATAATATTATTTTAGTCCTATTCTCCTGGGGATCTTTCTCTGAGCATTCAGTAAGTTCCTGTGTCTACCTGGGATTCACATTTCTGAAGGTTTTTCACTAGACTTAGGCTCCTCCACCAGCATTGTTGCATGAAATGCAGATGTAGGATGAAGTGGTAACATGATACCAGCTAGAATGCAGTGACTGAGTTTCCTTTGAATGCACATCAGTCGTCTCTCTGATTAGCAATCTACTTTTATTGAATGTGAAAGAAAAACCATTTTTATTACTTTCTTTTATGGAGTTGTTTCAGTGGACGCAAATAAATGAACTAATAATTGGTCTAGTAAAATTATACAAGGTATGGTTACTACACACATATAAGAGATAGATGCTCTTTTCCTATGAGGAATGCCAATAGATTATATATTAATCCGTCAATATGCTGGCAGCATTGCCTAATTTTGACAGTCTTTGTTGCAATTTCCACAGGGAATATAAGATTTCAACCTAGTGAGCTCTGTTCTAATTATTTCATTTGATGATGAAGAGCACCTAGCACTTTACAAAGTTTCTGTGTGGTAGTGGTACTTGACTATCATCAACTACTAGTGAGTTTTCTAGGAAAACTCTGAAAAGAAAGAAGAGGACCTCCATCAGTTGGAAGATATTGGGCCTGTGGCCAATGAGGAAATTATTCACTTGTTTTTGTTGGTTTTGGAGACAACCAGTTAAAAAAAAAAAAGGCAGAAGGAATAAAATTGTCTTTCTCCCATTCCTTCTCTCCCTTCGCCTTTCCCTTTCTCTAATCATTGGTCTGAATTAGGGCATATTTTTGCCTTTAGTAGCCCTCTGAAAATTAAATTCATCTGATAAAAAGTAAAGTTCTCCCATTTCCTACACATGCAGAATAAAAAAAACATAGAACAAAAGTATTTCTTTTTTTCATCCATAGAGAGATGTTGTCACATCATTTCTTATTCATCATTAGTTCACAGGTCCACTGAATTCAATTGGACTCATGCTTTTCGTTTAGTTGGAACTAGGATTAATGCCATGGATCAAAATCTGCCAGTTACAGAGCAGGTCCTTCCACTGACTTTGGGGAGGACTTGGAAAACCCAAGGTCCCTTTGAGCACAGATAAACTCACATGGATAAGATAAATAAACATGTGATCAGATGAAAGAGTGAAATGTTCCTAGGGTTTGTCTAAGGGTTTGGTCAAATAATTAGCTGCAGCTCTATGCAAAAGTCATGTTGAGCCAAAGCGTTGCGCTTTGATTTGGTAGACCTTTCTTTTTCTGAACTCTAACAAGTTTCATTCAGGGTTTGAATATGCAAAAACCTACACAGGATTACAAATACAGGAAGAAAGACTGAAAAAAAAATTTACATTTTCACTCCCAGAAGTGAAAATTAAATTTAAAAATTCTGATAATTGCATTTTTATTATTAACCCTTAATGACAATTTATTTATGTAGTTCTTCAGAAGCTGCTTGGTTTCATTTGCTTGTTTTCTTTTGGTTTGCTCAAAACCAGATTTTTGGACTTTAAAAGATTCAGATCAAACTATGCAGCTACAAATTATATGTTTATGTTAACAGATTTGCAATTAAAATTATTCTACTCTTCTGTTATTCCCAAATTGTATGACAGAAATCTCATGTAAAAATCACATTTATTTAACTGTATTTAATCTTCTTTCCTTTTTCTTTTCCTTTGTTATTTGTTTTTTGGTTTGTGTTTTTTTTTTTTTCCTTTCTTCAGAGTTAAGGACTGGATTTTATTTGAAATGGGCTAAACTGGCATCCGTGTTTTTTAACTATATGGAATGTCCTATGATTCTTAACATTGAAAAGAGGGCTACGTGGTCCTGTCAGAAAAAGAAAAAAAAAAAACAACTGTAAATTGTAAAAATATATTAAATATTGTATTATTATAGCAACTTTAGTTAAGCAACTGATACTATCTTTAATTTTTTACAGAGAACTTTGATGAAATAATTTATTACAATGACTCACAGAAAAACTTGTTTTCAAAATGACAGGAGAAACTGTTGAAGATTGTGAAAAAAACTACTAAAAATAATGCTCTACTCAGAATAAATTTAAAGATGCAAACAGTGAGTCTGACTTTTTGGGTCAGGGATTTGTGAATGAAATTAAATCCAGGGTGTCGGGGGGAATAATTATTTTAAATAATGCATAAATTTAGAAAACTTTTTTTCTCAAAAGAAAAAGGAAGAAAAAAAGCCAAAATACTTGTGTTCTAGCCTGGACTACAATTACCTATTTCATAAAATGTCATTGACAAAAATATAAAGATTGGGATTATTTCCTCATATTCAACTGTTTTTACAGACTGTGCTTAATAACATAGCATAAGCAGTTTACAGCCTTTCAGCTCAGATCTCTTATGAAGGGAATATAATTAAAAGAAATGAAAATTAAAACCCTAAAAGAAAAGCACTTCACTTTTAGAACATGTGTATGTCAAATTCCAGTGAGGCAACACCTGCAAAAATACACATTTATTTGCTGCCTATGGGATACTCAGTAATTTACAATGAAGATCTGAATCTCTAAGTGGTGTTAGATACTCGTCCATCTAGTCATACAAGGATTGGTTCTTCTCCAAAGGCATTGACAGCAAAACAACAGTTCAAAGAGGTGAGTGTGCAGACATTTACAAGTCAGATTTCAAATGTTTTAGGAACTATTTTGGGTGACAGTAAGTGATAGGAACATGTCTGCAAAGATCAGTGCTGACCTTCCTGATAACATGAATCAAAACACAGTGAAGCTGGCATAAGGTACTGCAGCAAATAACAGGTGAAAATAAAAATTCAGCTGTAAAAATCTGAGCTGGAAATATGGTGAGAGAATAAATGAGAAATCTCACAGTTTCCCCACAGATGTGCGACCTGAGGTTGTTATTCACATCTGCAAAGACACTCGCCTTTTTGACCTACCCACCTGCTCACACAGGTAGGTACATGCAATGGGTGAATGAAGTCCAACACACCTAGTCCATTTCAACATATTTCTTTTGTATGTCATAATGCCTGCCTCAAAGCTAGATTATTTTCCTTGCTGTAGATAGCATCCAATACTCTGAATAAGACCAATTTCACTGAGTCTATATATTAAAATCTAATGATCAGCAAAGCCAGTTTTTAATTAGGCCACTGGCTTCTTGGGAGGAGATACAAGGACTCCATTTTGTTTCAGACCTATGGTCAAGGTCTTCCCCACTGCAATGACATCAAGGTTTCATTTTATGTATGCGACTTCATCAGACGTAAAGTGAATGACAGATAACTGTGATTTCTATTCTACGAAAACATTTGGAGCACAGAATGAAATATTTTTTCTTGCTGGACATTTTCACATGGGGATGAGAGAAAGAAAACTGAGCATGTGAAAACCAAAGTAAAATTCAAAAAGGTTTTTATGTATATTTAAGGTTATTGCAAGAACCTTCTCATTTTCTTTTTTTTTTTCCTTATATTTGTCATCTTTCTAGTTTAAGGTTGGATTGTTCCTCTTTTCTTAATAAAGCTTCACAAGATTATACTAGTTTAGACTGAAAGTGACACACTATGTTCTTCAAAAGTAAATTCATTTACCAGACCAAGCAAACAAAGATATTTTTCAAGCATGTGCTTATCGGTTCTACCAACTAAACTTATCCTATCATCATCCATGCTCACTTTCTTATTGTAGTCTCCTGATTAACATTGTCCAGAATGGTTCAGGTTGAAAGAGATCTTCAAAGATTGTCTAGTTTCAACCACCTCTGCCATAGGCAGAGATACCTTTCATTAGACCAAGTTGCTAAGAGCTCCATCCAGCCTTGAGTACATTCAAGAATCCACAGATTCTTCAGATCCACAACACATTCTAGTGCCTTACCATTATCATAGGAAAAAAAAAAAAAAAAAACAAAACAAAACAAAACAAAACCAAAATCTATCTTGTGTCCAATCTACACCTACACTTCTTCAGTTTAAAACCTATCCCTTTATGATGTTACTGTAAGCCTTGATGCACAGTCTCTCTCTGTCTTGCTAAGCCCTCTTTGTATCTTGCAAGGCTGCAATGAGGTCTCCTTGTAGTCTTCTCTTCTTCAGGTTGAACAACCCCAACTCTCTCATTGTAACTTGGTAGGAGAGGTGTTCCAGTCCTCCAACCATTTCCGTGGTCCTCCTTTGGATACACTATTTTGTACTGGGGACTGGTGCAGTACTCCATGTGTCATAATATGAGAGTGGAGTAGGGCTTTGATCTTCTCATCCTGTTTTTTTTGATGCAACGCAGGAAAGGATTGGCTTTTAGACTGCAAGAGCACATTGCTGCCTCATGTACAGCTTTGCATTCACTGATGTCACTAAGCATTTCTCTGTATGACTGCTTTCAACTCACCCATCCACCAGTCTGTATCAATGCTGGGGATTACCCCAACCCAAGTGTAGGACCTTGCACTTGGCACTGTTTGACTGAATGAGGCTCACAAAGGCCCACCACTCAAGGCCATCAAGCCTCTCTTGGTCAAATCCCTTCCCTCAAGAATATTTAACCCCTCAGTTCAGTGCCAGTCACAAACTGAGGTTGCACTCAATCCCACTGTGTCTAAATAGATTAGGTTGCAGTGCAGACCCCAGAGGGACACCACTTGTTACTGCTTTCTGCTTGGACATTTGCTTACTGACTGTAAGATACTAGACATGGTCATCCAGCTAATTCGTTATCCATTTAACAGTCCATCCATCAAACACATATCTCTCCAATGTAGCAACAAGGATGTTGTGTGAGACTATTTCAGAAGTCTCCAGGTAGCCTTTGCTTTGTTCGCCAGGACATATATTAGGAACTGAATCCAAAACCCAAGTGTTTTGAAATATCAAAAGATACATGGAAACCATGTCAAAGTCAGTTTAGACTCATGTGACTTAAAAAAACTAGAAGTTTTAGGGGAATGGAAGGAAACTGGCATAATGGTTGGTTTGGTACTGAGTCATGCCATTCAGCTCAAATCCTCTGGGTCCAAAATCTAGTTACACACATATTCCCACCCCCTTTGGCAGAACACAATAGAATCAAAATGACTCTGATCTGTCTGTAATAAGTAATTCTGGTACTTTTTGTCCTCATAATACCAGTATGTAGTTCCTGGCTTCATTACTACTGTGAATTTCTACTCCTAGTTGTAGGAAATCTATGGTTATTCAAGGGGCTTCCTTTAGAAGGAATCCTGCTGCAGTCAAGAAGTACTGCCAGAACTCCTCTATGGAGGCTTTCTAGATAGTACTAGTTTCAGGGGGTTTGGGATGCCTTTTTTCTGTATCATTATTACATTACTTGTCATGGATGTTTATATCTTCCAGAAGTACAAATTTTGGAGGGAAATTACCCATAAGAAAGCAGTTTAGAATTCTTTTCTTTGTCTTCAATGAGAGCACTAAGCTCAGCATAACATCAATCTGTCCTGCCTTTGAACTTACACAATATTTTGTTAAAGCAAAAATGGATATGAAACAAATGTTCTGTACCATATGAATAGTATCTTTCTTAGTAATGCTTAACATTTAGAAACTTGGGATTGAGTTTCTCTGTCAGGTCCTTTATTGTATGCAACTGAATCAAAGATGTAGAGCTGAACGACCTCTTCTTTTACCTTCTAGAAATCAAAGTTCCCACTTAGGTGGTGATGCTCTGTCTTGTTTACAATTCAGATTTCATTTCACTTCTGAAGAGTTGTTCCAAAGTGTCAAATTTTAAAACAGAATAAATAAATTTCTACTCTAAGTAAAATGCATTAATCTGTCATTATAAGCATAGTGAATTAAATAAACAAATATATATAATGCAAATGGAGGCTTGCAGTGCCTAGCTAACATCTACTACCAGCTCAACAGAAAATCTACAGCTCTGAGACAAATAAGCAGGATCTATAAAATACATGATAAAATGAAGTTCTTCATTGAATATAAACATACTGAGAAAACTGTTTAAGATAATCAGAGAATACATAAACCTTCCCTATTCTCCTTATGCATAAAATTTCCATATTTTTGCAATAACTTAATCCCCAGCATTCGGACACCATATTCAGTACTGAAGGGTAAATATATGCAAAAATATCAAATATAAATTCTCTTTTTATGTGAGGTATCCCTTCTCCAGATGCCCAACCATTGAACTGAAATGAGGGACATTTAGCAATGTTTCTGGTATCAGGGGTGGTGGTTATTGTGAGTTTATTCCTTTCTCATCCTCTTTCCTCTTGCCCTTCTTGTATTACTGCACATGCTCATACTTTTTTTTTTTTTCATTAAGATGTTTTAATGGTATGCAACACATAGGTAATCATGGTTTAATTTTTTTTCCCTGTGAAAGATTTGTATCCTTCATGCAAATGCCCTCACTTCCAGTAGTAGGCACAGTTCCCCCGCCCTTTTTTTTTTTTTTTTTTTTGACACTATGTGTGGCATGTTTACCATTCCAAATTAATGGGAACAGAAAAAAAGAGCCTTGGAACAATAGTGAAATAGTCAAGAGGGGAGACAAATTTGCTTTCTTCATATCCTTTTTCTTCTCCAGGTCTCAGGATTTTTCCAAAATATCTTTCACATTATCCATCACATCCAAGGACTTCATGACACCTTACCTCCTTTTTCCAAACGGCTATCCTCCACTGGTGTGTCTGCTCAGGACACCTGACCCAGAGAAAGGAAAGGCAGAGTCAGATGTTCCATTCACCATGAGGCACAGGATTTTCAAATCCCAACTTCTCTCTAAACTCGAAGGCTTTTTCATTTCTTTCAGTCACTGGATAAAAAAATCTAAACAGTTCTACCTATTTTCAAGCAGTTTAGTGATCTCAGAGTCATGAATTTACTTCTCTTTTAGTTAAAGTACCATTAGCCTGTTATTTGAAACAGCTGTGTATTTGTAGTAACTTAATAAAATGTAATTTCCTTTACTTTTTCATTACAGTAAACTTGAATAGTCAATGATACTGAGTTAATCAAAAAACAGAAGGGAGATTGGTAATCCAGAATTTTAAAACTTGACAACATATGCTCTTTGCTTGCTCGGATTGTTATTTCCATAACAGAAATTCCTCTAGAATCAAACTGTAAATGTAAGATGAACAATAAGTGCAAGGAAAAGAACTTTGCAGAGGCTTTTTGTTGGGTTTGATTGTTTATAAACAGTGCTACTGTTTATAAATAAGTTTCACTCCAAACAAATTCCAGCTGTTAAGAAAAATCCATCCATGTATGTTGATGGAAGATAGTTCAAGGAGTCCCTCATGAATAACATACTTACTGAATCTCAGCTCCTCTGTTTGGTGTATTGGTTTCTCTTTTCACACCTTAATGTTCTTTAAAACAATAAAATGTTAGGAAAGAATGAATGAAAAATTTGATTAAACTTCTCTGCATAATTTAAGATGGATTTTCCTCAGGATATTCTCTGAAGTAAGCAGCTTCAATACTATTTCTTAATAATTCTAGAGCTTCCAAAAACTGTTTCTCTTTACTAGCCACCAGGTGGCAATCATAAACTTTCATAAACTTAGGCTGCTCCATCAACTCTTCTGAAGCAGCTACTGCAGACAGAGAATATGATGTAAACAGAAAGCAGAAAACAGTATCTCCATGGCGACTATAATACTATGTTGTTTGTCATGGGTGAAACTAGCTGAAACCACAGTCATGCTTCTAAATCACGTATTTCATCTCATTAAGTCCTGAGCAGCTAACCTTGAAGAAAATGTGTTCTCCTGAAAGATGCACTTTGTCTCTAGAAGAGCCTGTAGATAGCTTGTTATCCATGTGGTATTTTCAGCCTTCTGGACGGTGATCATAGTAAACATTCTTGCAAAAAAAATCTATATGGATTTTTAAATTGCCTTTTCAACTCAAACAAAATACTTAATTTAACAAAAATTCAGCCTAAAGAACTTATTGTTATCTGTCTTCTACAGGGCTTTGAGGAAGACATTGCAAAACTATGACAGGCAGAGAAAGAGATTCTGCCCTTTGCATCTCATGTCATTTAGTTTTTAAGATGCTGAGAGCCCTGTAACAGTAGCTTGACTTTCAGCTTCATCATTACACTGAAAAGTAAGGATGGAAAGCTCTAGTCTGCATGTGCGTTTCATTTTGAATATTTCTGTTGCGACATCACTAGACATCAGCGCTTTTTTCAAAAATGTTTTAAGATCTTAAACACGACTGACTTTTAGAAGGAGTAGTTGTTTGAACCTAAACAAAAACTTCCCTTTTATTTAATTTTGTTTCTCTTCCAGATCTATTGCATCTCAATCTTTACCTGTAGATCTTTCATTCTTAGTTCCCACCCTTTTGTATTCCCCTGAAACTGTCTTATGTTTAGTTATGTTGCAACTACTTGGAAAACAAGACAACAAAACAGAGATGTAAAAAATACATTGATTTTACCTAATCTGATGGGAATCATGTATTTTGAGTGTGTTGCACATTTTTGTCTTAAAAAAAGAAAACGGCATAAAGCAAAGAAAATTTATAAAAACACTTGACAGAATAAGAATGATAGCAAAAGAGATGTTAAGTAGAAATAATAAGAGAAGTCACAGAGGTAAAAAAAAATAATAATTAAAAAAAGGATAAAGTAGATTAAGAACCATTGGAAGCCCTGGTATCAGTTATCGGGAAAAAAAATCTACCCTCCAATAGGCTTGAAGGACATTAGATCAGAGCATGTAAATAAGAGACTTGTGTCCTCAGTGTCCTGTTTGCTGGTGAAAGTCACTTTCAGAAACAGCAGTGTTAACAGGATATGAAAACACTGTAAGGATGAGATCATCTCAATCGACATGAGGTAGCATAAAGATAAGACAGAACTCTATAGAATGACACTGTGAGTAAGATATTTACCATTTTCCATATTAAGTGTTCCTCAACATCCTTCTGGAGCATTTGATAGGTACGAGGTAGGAAACCAGTAGCCCAGTCGTGTGATTTGATGTAGAAATTCCTGTCATACTGAAGTCTGTGGTGTTCTTACTGCACTTCAATACACACACTGTTTTGTATCTTGTCCGTGGACAAAGCCAAATTTCCAAAGTCAAGTACATTTTCATTACAGTTTTAAATACTCCTCTGTCATTCAAAGACAAATTAAAGTTCTCTTCTTACAGTCAAATTCAGAAGTACAAAGGTTTAATATTACTACTTTAAAAAAAATCATGTAATTTCTGATTTTAAATGGACAGGGAGAAAGACCATTTTTATGCAGTCATTATAAAAAATACAAGGACTATTTAGAGTTCTGAATTTGAGGCATTTTTCAGTATAGATAATTTGTAATTCTCTGTAGAAGCTGTTAGATGGCAGTGTTGTCACACTAGTCGAAGCAAGCACTCACTCGGGTTTTGTCAGAAACCATCACTTCACCATTACAAAGTCAAAGCATAATTACCACTAATGCTCCCCCTCTCTTGAGCAATGCCATCAGGGTATGTCTTGCAAATGAATGGAAATTGTTAATTATAATTATATTAGACACCCATATTGTACGTTTCAGCAGGGCTGGTATTGTCTTCGGATCTTTGTTTATCATTACACAGGAGATGCTAAAGTAAAAAGATGAAGACCACAGTGACAACACTCCTTTATAGTGTGAAAATTATGCATCCTTCTTCACTAACAGTTCAGCCCCATACTTTGAAAAGGCTTGTAACTGGATTATTCTGTGCTCATATTTTACACATATGTGACCAAAAAAAAAAAAAAAGTTTCATTAATCTCNATTAAGATGTTTGCTTTCACTTACAAAGCAATTATATTTCATATTCATTTTGCTTCGAAACATATATCTTCATTTTCAACCCAACCTCCAGGGAACTATTTCAAAGAGAGTTATAATACATATATAGCACAAAATCCCGTCACAGAAGAAACTGGGGAATAGCACGAACTTTCTTAGCTTTTCATCCTCTCCTCTTCACACCAATTTTCCTCTTTCTGTTTTCCTCTTCAAAAAAACCCTAATTTATTCTTAGCTTCCTAGTCTTTCCAGAAAAGACCTGTCATCTTTCACTTAGCATTTTATTTAGCTGATCTTCCACAATGTGTCTGATGCACCTCCCTGAAATTCTTGTTATGCTCAGTCCTGACTGCTGTACTGACTCTGCAGGTGGCTTACTTTATTCAAACTTCTGAGTCTTCCCAGAACTTGCTCAAAATTAGCATCAGGAAAATCTTGCTTTAAGAACCCACAAAAACATTCATTTGTACCACTTTAACTAAGCCAATTTGGCTAAATGACTGCTATGCCACTCTCTGCAGTGGTGATGCACTTGTACTGCTGTAGAAGACTTCCTGCTGGTTGTAAACACACATCGCTTTTCCAGCTACAGCAGGGCTGAGTAAGCCGACACAGTCTGCAGCATATCTTTACTCAGGTCCTAGCAAACATGTCTATCAGTGCTTTCTCCATCTGAAAGTCTGTTTCTCCAATTCTAAAATATTCGGTTCCAAATGAGCCAAATCTGCAATGAATTGCTCACCACTTTGAACCGAAAAAGCCATCAAGCATGTAACATTTTTCTAATCAGACCAGGATCATAAACAGGAAAATACCTAATTCACGAAAGTGCAAAATACAGGTACCAGGACACAGCTTTTCCTCACTGTAACCAGCAGAAGGTTGTTCAAAAAGCCTTTTACTGTCCTAAATCATGTTGTTAAATAGTTGGTTGCTCCTACCCATTGCAGAAGGCCATCTGAGTACCATACAGGTATTTCTCATAGAAAGATAATGCCTGGATATCTTTTTTTTTCCCAATACAATTTTCCAATCTTCTTCAAATGCAAGCTGGACTGCTGCCAGGATTTCTGCCATGTGACCAGTAGTCTGGAAACTCTAGGAGTTGCAAGGCCAGCTGAGGTACTCAGGGATGCCAGGGACCAGGAGTACAGCAGGGAACCTCAAAGACTTCACTGGAAGCAGTTTTCCTTGGCCTCCCCAGGTTACCAGCACTGCAGAATCTTGCCATAGGAAGTGCTGAGGGAGCAAAAAGCCAGCTGCTAATGAAACAGATTTTTCCTAAGAAACATTTCTGGATCCAGTTGGGAAATTATAAGAATTTGACATGTTCTGGTGGAACATTTGAAATGTTGTTACATGGGCTTTTCCCAGTGGAAGGTACCCAGACAGCTGTCATAAATTCAGACCAAAAGAGATAAACACACAAACTGAAGACACCATAACCATTCTCTTCTCTTCTTTGCATTAATGCATCAGAAACTCAATTGCAATAAAATGCTTTGAGTGCATTCACTTTACCTGAACTCAGGGACAATTTTGTGGACATTTTTCCTGTCTTCAGACAGAAAATATCTTCCAGAAGAAGTGATAGATACTGTGCATGAATATATGATGAATATGTCTTCATTCATCTGCAACAACCAGACAAATAATAACTACTCTCCACATTAGCAATTACTCATAAGCAATTATTAGACCAATGTTATATATATTGCCATTGCTATATAATTCAGAGTCAAGTCCCACGCCCTTTCTATGTCTCAGAAGGATATACATGTATGCAATCACACATACAACTATCAAGAAAGCAAATTATGAAACCGAAGTCACAATTGCATATTTATGACTGATCATTATGGAGTATCTTACTCTAGCATCTTTAAGGTTGGTATTGTGGCCTGACATAGTCATCCAAAGTTTCTTGTGGAGAGGACTAGAAACTTCTTGAGTCGTGTAACTCAGATTTTCTCAAGGTAAAAACATCTAAGAGAGGTGAGGCAAACTACAGCCTAAGAATGCTTCTTACTCTTCGCTGAATATAAACTAATCTTGAGGAAATAGGTCAAACCTGGACTTATAACTTTAGGAGATTTAAAGTTAGTTGAAGTGTGTCCCAGTCTGTAATCCCCATAGAGATAAACAAGGTCCCTCTCTCATACAGAAATATTTCATTCAGGTTGCTGGGAAGCCATTATGACTATATATGAACCCATCAAATATAATGTTAGTATTAACCTCTTTGATCTCAATGGAACCTCTTTAACAAAGTCTGGTAGTATAGTGTCCCATGAACACGTTATATTGCAAATCCATTTCACTCTTGTTCTCATTTAAAGTCAAGTTTCTGTTCAAAGATTTCTGTTCTTTTATTCAAAGCTGTGCAGGAAAGAGTGACCTAAGCCCATTACATTTATTTAAGGCAGCCATTTTTCACTTGAACATGAAAACCTGTCAGTAGGGAGACAATTGAAAGTAAGAAATACTTTCATACTAAACTCTGCATAGGAGAGATATCACATAGGTACTGTATCTTAATGGCCATTTCAGAAGGTTGTTGGAGCTCCCAGTCAATCCCATAGGTTTTTCTAGATAGTTTTGCTACATTTTATCTGATTTTCTGTGTTATTTATGCATATACCACAAATCTATATTTGAAAGTCAGGGCAAGTAGATATAGCTAGATATAATTCATTTCAGTACACACAGTAATCTCACGTTTTTATTATTCTCAGTAAACTCATACATAGAAAAACAGACATTCAAAATCTTAATTTCTTTTCATGCAGAAAGAATTTTAAAATAACCTATATATCTCTTAAGCTGTATAAGAGCCATAGAGACTAAAATTAATGATAAATGCTAAAATGTTGTGAGGTTTTCTGACTTTGTTGTTCACAAGGTTGGATGAAAAGAGAAAAAGAAACAAGGAAAGAGGGAGCAAGAAAACAAGTATTCAGTATTAGAATTCTAGTTTTGAGAAAATAACAGCAGAGGAAAGATAAAATAATGGACATTCATCAATCCAAGGACTCAAAGCACAGAAAGCCACATACAAGCACAAGGCAAATAAAAACAAATTTGATAGGCATCTGCTTAGTTCAGGTCTGTATTTAGGTCAAATGATTTTTCTGACATAATCCAACTGAAAAAGAAGGATTCCATACAAAGATGTATGGTAAGTAAATGCAAGACCATCAAAGATCTTGAAACTGAAGAGCTGAATTTGGAGTGAATATGAGATATTTTTCATTTATGCTTTTCCTTACCAAATTATTTTGTTTCATGCAATTCATCCATCATTTTTATATGGGAAAATATTTTAATCATTTTTTTTCATTTAGCAATTCACATTTGAAAGGCAGAATAATAAAGCAGAAAAATGCACTTTTTATTTCTTTATTCAAAATCTTAGTTTTTCCTCACTTTGCTTTGTGCCCTAGTTACTTACCTGTAAGACCGCTGCAAATAAATTGTAGAGAGATATTTCACTCTGTTGAAATAAAAGCATAAAGTCAGTGTCTAAGTTTAGAGAGCTTAGAAAAATTTATAGTTAAAACAGAGGGACAAATCTCCTTCAATTTCAAAACAAATTTTAATTAAGATATGATAAATG
>VXAU01006137.1:54681-74637 GCA_013399695.1 Formicarius rufipectus
GGTGGCAGTCGCAGTCTGCTCGTGGCTCGGGTCCTCTTCTGGATCTGAAGAGAGTTCCCTAGGCCCAAAAAATCCTCTGCTTATATTCACCTAGGCTCCGCCCAGTCCTTCCCCCAGGGCGGAGACTTAAACAATGGGTGATTTACTCTGTGAGATAAACAATGACCTATTTTTGATACCCCTGATGGGCCATTAGCAGACATGACCCCTCAGGTGGGTGTGGAGGCAGAAGAATTTCCTTATCTCACAGAAGTTCCAAAACACCCAGCCTGCAGCCTGAGGGGTGTGCTGTCCCTTAGACAATAGCTGCTAATGTGCCATTGTGAGCAGTTCATGGGAAAAAATGGCATAGAGGCTTTAGAATACACACCCACACAGTGACAAACTGACCCTGGATACTAAAAACCAAGACAGTCAGAGGGGGTAGGATTTTAAGGTATGCCAGGGTTCATATCTGGGAGGCCTTTACAGGGTCCTACTTAAGAAGCTGTAAGTGAATCTCACTGTGATGCATATAAGGACACAGACCTACTAGAGGTGGTCCAGCATGCCTTGGCCCTGCTGTATTGCTCATTCAGACTCAAGATCCCAACATTACAGAGATGATCCAATGGAAAACACACTGAAAATATCCTCTGTTCTCCTACAAATGATACATTTTGTGCTTATCCACTCCTTCAGGCAGATCATTGTGACACTGATCTAGTATTGAACAAGTAATTTTGATGCCAAACATGACTGACAAAATTCTGCTAGTCAGACACTTTCATTAGTCAGGTACTTTCACTATGCAGGCGAGTAAAAGTCAGATATTCCAATTTAGGATAATGCAGCTACTCAGTTTTCCTAGTAGATCTAGACTTATGTATCAAAGATGAATAAAACAAATCTTACAGATCACCTCATCAAGACAGACAAAAAGAGATTTGCTCAAGAGACATTTCAAATATCTGTGGAGGTTAGTTGTGATTACGCAACTCAAGAATTCATGTGTATATCTGCGTTTAAAACTCCTCCACAAGTAGATCCTGTCACGACTGTGAACAAGAGTAAGGATGAATATGCTAATCACTTTTAATAAAGTTGCTGTCTTTCCTTGTTTCAAAGCTTCTCTTTTAACTCATGAGTCTCCCATCCTCTCAGTTTCTAATTTGTCCATGGCTTCTACAGTTGATCAGCCTCTTTGGCCCAGATTACCTCTACTGCTGCAAAAGCTCTCAAGAAACCCTCTTTTCTACTGCCTAGTGCATTTGTATTAAACAATGTAATGAGGTGCACTGTAGTAAACAATATAACCAGAATAACACAGTAATTGGGGAATAGAGTTAGGAGAAAAGATTTCTTTAGCGCTCTTACATTTTAAACAGACAAGAGTTTTTTCTTCCTTTCTTTNAATCTCTGGAGCCTTCCTCCCTTCATCTGATCAGCTGGGTAATTTAATTTAGCAGTGAAGAAAAAAAATCCAATTGGGTGCCTGCTTTCTTGACTTGATAGTATTTTTCATTGCAAAATGAAACTAACCTACTGAAGAGCTGTGGGAGAAAGTGTAGGGCAGGCAGAATGCAGAAGTTTAAAAGTTGCCTTTATTTTTTTCATTCTTCCACTTCAGACATTAAGTAGCCCTCAATTGTATTTGTCAAGATAAAATAAAACTGACAACTGGCAGAGTGAGAGAAATAAGGCTTTATATATGGGAAGAAGAGAGAGTAATCAGAAAGAGAATTCAAAATAGACAAAAAAGTGATTGTGAAACAAAAAGGGACTTCTTCCCTTATAATATAAATTAAAAAGAAAACGAAGAACACCTTACAAATGTATTGGACTTTGCAAGTTAGTATCTGATAAAACTCTTTCAAGACTAAAAATCAGAGTAAAAGATTCCTCAAAATCTTTGGTATTGCTATTAGCAACTGATTTCATTGTTTGAACCTCAAGGTTTTATGGACTCTACAGTAATGAAAAAAAATTGGGTCTAAGTTGAAAGGTCAAATACAACTCTCAAAGTATAATTTTTCCCTACTAGCAAAGAAAATGGACAACCTAGTATAACAAGAATAAGGCCATGCCCATTCAAGTACCAAGGTATAGGCAGAGACAACAGATCGGTGTACAAGCCACATCCAGTACTCACTTTATGTTAGTTTGTTTTGGTGCCTGATTCAGAGACAGGTCTTAATGACCAGCTAAATTAAAATGGATGATGTCAGAGCATGAAGAGTACTGAAGACCATCCAGCTGAGTCTTCCCTTTAAACTGTAAAAGCAACTAACCCATTCTGCCAAGATCTGAGACAAGGCTTTCAGGAAGAAGGGTTGAAGTCTCTGGCAGTTTAAAACTAGGACAGGTTAACTCCTTTTGAAAGTGTAATGCGTAGTAGAAATGTACTTGGTCACATAACAGAGGTACGAAGCAAGCAAAGGTTCATGTTAACCACTGTTGTAGCAAAGGCTGCTCAAACCAAACCCTGGAGTACAAAGCTTTCTTGGATAGAATAGGATGGCAAGGAGGAAATGATGTAATAAAGGCTGGAATCACAAATATGTAGGAAGGGATGTTTTCCCTTTGCTGCTTTCACTGCTGTTACACATAGAAATTTCTTATTACATCCTAACTTCCTCTAGTGTTGTGAGGAACTCGACTCTTCTGAGATCAAACAGCTGAAAGTGACTTTGCCCCCTGTTACAGAATGAATGCAAAAAAGCAAAGTAGTGTCATTGACTTCAGGAAGGAATGTCAGGCCAAATTCTCTATCTGTGTTGAGAATACCTTTAGCAACAAATTGCCAGAAATGGACAAAACATAGGAAGGGAATATCACCACATAATTACCTTGTTCTTTTCTGCTTTTGGCAACAGTCAGAGACTAAATTCTGACCATGATGAAATATTGGTCTGATTCAAGATGTCCATCCTTGCATATTTATATGATAGCTCAAGTCTCAAGATAATATGACACTTTAAGCCTAGCAATATTTCCAATGACTTCAGAGATGTCTGTACTACTGTCTTAATATTGTGCTTCTTAATTGTTCTGACTGAGTTAAGCAGTCAAGTGTTCCATCTCTAGAGATATCGTGTATGGGAATATGGAATTTAAAACCAGTATTCCTTGAAAACTAGAAAGATAAATCCTGGGAGGAATATGGGGAAATTGTCCAAAGAGGGATTTGGTTAGGAAAGTTAAATCACTGACAGAAGTAAATCTGGACAAGAACATTAAAGGTAAATAAAATGCTACTTTAGGTACATCAATGTTAAAAGAAAAATAGTGAAAATGTGGGTCCATTCTGGAAGGACATGGGAGACCTGCATTCCCAGGACATGGAGAAGGCTGACATACTCTGACTTTTTTACCTCAGTCTACACCAGCAAGTGCTCCAGCCACACCGCCCAAGTTGCAGGAGATGAATATGGATTGGACAAATGTACAATCTCCCGCTGTAGGAGACCAGATTCAAGAACATCTACAGAGCCTAAAGATGCACGAGTCCATGGGACCTGATGAAATACATACATGGGTCCTGAGGGAACTGGTTGAGGAAGCAGTTAAGCCATTACCTATTGTATTTGAGAAGTCATGACAGTCTGGTGATGTTCCCATTGCCTGGAAAATAGGAAACATAACTCTCATATTTAAACAGGGAAATAAAGAAGACTCAGGGAACTACAGGAAGTTACAAACTGTCAGTCTTACTTCATGGAACAAATACTCCTGGAAACTATGCTAAGGCACATGGAAAATAATGAGATGGATTGGTGACAACCAACATGGCTTCACTAAGGGAAAATCACGCCTGAAAAAATTTGTGGCCTTCTATAATGAGTTTACAGCAATAGTGCATAAGGGAAAAGGCACCTACTTGGACTTCTGCAAAGTGTTGGACATTGTCCCATACAACATCCTTGTCTCTAAACTGGAGAGAAATAGATTTGATGAATGGACCAGTTAGTGGACAAAATGTTGCCTGGATGGTCACAATCAAAGAGTTGTAGTTAGTGGCTCAATATCCAAGTGAAAGGCAGTGATGAATGTTGTGTTAGGACCAGCATTTCTTAACAACTTTGTTGTTGACATGTACAACGGGCATGTGTGGGAGTTGAAAATAGCTTGGTTTCAAGAAGCCTGTCTGGAAAGTCAAAGAGGCTTTGGGAAAGTGTATTGGGAGGATACCAAGCCTGATAAGATTCAATCAAGTCTGCCGACATCTGCTGCCTCAGTAACTCCAAGCTGCCTGCATTTGACAAGATTTGTGGGCTTCTGTGTACTCCCTGGGTCAGATGGACTTCTACCTTATCAATCCCTTTGTTTCTTCTGTATCTTGTTCGTTAAATATGGACTGACCTCACATTCTTGAATTCCCTCATAGTGAACATACTGTATTCTCTTAACTGTGATATCTCCTCCCATATTTATCATAAAACCAGCCCCTGAGATGAATATTTACTCTCTGAACCTATATATTTTATATTGTAACTTCAATAAACATCTCTGTTTGCACCCCCACCTCCCAGAAGGGGTTCGGAAACTGACCGCTACAGGCATGGGTGCACCCTCAGCCAGCTTGCTGATAACACCAAGCTGTTTGGTGTGGTTGACACACTGCTGGGAAGAGACACCCTCCCAAAGGATTTGACTGGTTTTAGAGGTGGGACTGTGCAAACATCATGAAGTTCAACAAGGCCAAGTGCAAGGTCCTACACCTGAGTCAGGGCAATTCCAAACACCGGTGCAGACTAGGAGAAGGATGATCAAGACAAGCCCTAGGGAGAAAGACTTGGCAATGCACACTTGCAGCTCAGAAAGCCAACTGCATCCTGGGTTGCATCAAAAGTGATCTGACCAGTGGAGATGATTCTCCCCTACTATTCTGTTCTTACAAAACTCCAGTTGCAGCAATTCACCCAGATCTGAGATCCCCAGCACAAGAAAACTGTGGACTTACTGGAATGAGTCCAGAGAAGAGCCATTAAGTTGATCAGAGGCCTGAAGCACCTCATACAAAGACAGGTTAAGGAGTTGGGGCTGTTGAGCATGAAGAGAAGGCTCTATGGAGACCTTAAAGTCCCTTCCAGTACCCAAAGTGGGCCTAAAAGAATGAGGAGAGGAACATTTTACAAAGGCATGTAGTGATAGGCGAGGATGGGAATGTCTTTAAGCTGAAGGATAGCGGATTTAGGTTAGATGTAAGGAAGAAATTCTTTACCGCTAGAGTAGTGAGACACTGGAACAGGTTGTCCAGAGAAGCTGTGGACTCCCCATCCCTGGAGGTGTTCAAGATCAGGCTGGATGGGACTTTGAGCAATCTAGTCTAGTGGAAAGCGTATTTTATTCCTCTGCTGTTTATCTAGAAAAGAACTCTTCCAAAAAAAGAAAGAAGTAGCATAAATACAAATTTTACAGTACTATATTTTGTAGAAGAAAACTTCTAGAAAGAATCTCCAGAATTTGTTTTCTTGAAAGTATAAAGATAATGGACGAGCATTAGAGCAGCAGAGAAGATAGGTATTTCTTATGAACAGATACAGATATTGGCTAACACATGCTACCTGTTACATCCTTGAGTAATGTAAAATATCTAATTGAGCACTGTTTCTCATTTCATATGGATACTGCAAAGTCCTTAGATTCATCAGGTTATGAGAATTAAACACTTGTAAATAAATGCAGTAGGTTCCAATACTCATTTCTTAACCTCTCATAAAACTAATTTAGATTCCAGATGAAGGATTCTCCATTATTCATGAGAAGTAATAGGCTTATAAATTCATTAATTTTGGATAGGCTTTTTTTTTTTCCCCAGCAAGTTAATAAACACAGTTTTCAGTTAGCTTCCTGCCTTTCTCTAAGAAGATAGGAAAGAGCTAGTTCCATTACATTTTGTCTCAATTTAATCCCTCACTGCTACAAGGAGTGGAAAATGCAATTAAATGCACTTCTGAAACCTTTCCCTAGAGTCCTGTTTACAATATTGCCTGCATTAAGCAGTCTATGTGAGATGATGTATCTGCTCCTACATACTCATGATAGCCTCAAGAAACTTTTAAAAATATGTATTTTTTTAGTCAAAGAATATTCACCCCTCAAATAAACAAACAAACAAAACCACAATTAAAACAGCTCCCTCCCCAGCTGTTAGTATAAAAGGATGTTTATGAATAAGTGGAAATGTGGATTCCTGACAGTTTACAAGCAGACCATTGCCAGCTGCGACTCGATTTTTGTTTTCCCTCTGTTTTCTCCCTCCCACAAAACCAAGAGGTCTGTAAACTTCCAGTTTACTTTATTTGACCTAATACACATTCCATGTGCCTGTAATTTTTCTTATTTGTTTATTCTTTCTAAGCAAGAAAAAGTGAGCTGATGGCTTTGATATTAAACATGCAATAAACATATCTCCTCATGCAAACTGTGTCTAAACAAAGAAGGGGGATGTATCTGTATCTCCTTCTATCTGTAGATTTTGCATCTAAGCAAAAAAAAAGTCTTGTTCAAGACTTGTACCTTAGGATAGGATAAGTTGCAACTATTTGTTGAACAGTTACTTTCCTAAATTGTCCTACATTTACAATCAAGCTGGGTTTTTTTTTAAGTCTTGGCTTTCTAATTGAAAATGGTCAGAAAACACTGGTTTGGAGTTCTAATGAGTTAAATATCAGTTGCTCAAATAACTTTTCTAACACAGAGTGAGAATGGTCAAAATAATAAAAGATCACACACAACTAATAGGGTTAAAAAAGAAAAAGCACTCAACAGGTAAGCATCACAAATTTCAAAACTTGGGTATAAAATTTAAAGTTAGAAGTCCCAGAAGATTTTATAATATGTGGTGAAGTAGGTAGCAAAATAATACCTGAAACTCAGCATCACTGAGCAGAAAGTGTGGAAAAGTATAGCTATAAAAACATCTGCGTAATGGCAAGTTCTAAATTTGATATTAGTTACTCAGAAAAGTCTAACAGTATCTCAGTATATCACTCCCAAAAATATCAACCTGATAGTCAGGAGAAGTGAGGCAAAATGAAAGAACATAAAGAATTATGAAGGGAGGGATTTGAAGCAAAGTAGAAATTTTACTATTATGCTATTATATAAATCTATTATAAGTCCCCATCTATGAATACAGCATGAAATTTTTGTCGCTTTCTCTCAGAAACTTAGGGAGAAATTACAAAAGATACAGATAATGGCAGAGGTTATGAAGAGTAGGTATCTTAAAAAAACCAATACAGTGTTAGGGTAGATACCAGTTAAATAATGCATGGCAAGGAAAAACTACTAAGGAATGACTATTCACTGTTTCTCATCACATAAAACTGAAGAGCACCTACTGGTATCATCATGCAGATGTCACAAAAGAGAAATAACCTTTTTCAGAGGGTGGACAACTAAACTGGAGAGGGTGGTGGAAGCTGAGCAAGACCTTACCAAATAGGATTAAGCACACTTGGGAAGGAGCCAAGGCAGTGATCAAAACTGAATTTCTAATTTAGTCTCTGGTTTTATCTGGAAAATGTAAAAATATGAAAAGAAAAAATATTTATTATTGTCATGCACATTTTCCCCAAGTACTCGGACACAAGCTTTCCAGACTCAAGTCCCAGTTAGTATAATCATTTTTGTGTCCTTAAAATTAGACCTAAATTGTGATGTCTAACAACAGTTAAGACCAACAGTTAAGAACTGGTGTATTATTTAACAATTGTCTTCTCAATCTCCTCATTCAAATGAAATTTCTGCCTCATTCTGGTTGGCTGGCTAGGGAAAATTCATTCCCAGGAAAAAAGAAATACCAGAACTTATGAATCAAAAACTTAATTCTGTACTGGAAGAGGATGTGTTTTCTTGAAAAACATATATTTACACTGAAATGTCAGCATTGCATTTTCAACAAAATTCTTTTACTCCAATCTTTAAGTTTCTACAGCCAATACATTTCTTTGACTGCAGCTTGTTTTGTAACTGAGGGTGGAATGAGTATAAAATTCTTTTTAAATTGTGCATATTTTGTACAGCAGGATTCTAGTTTTGGTGACAAAATCTGAAAACTGAATGTTTTGTATCTATGGTGACAGCTTACTTTTCTGATGGTGTAATTGTAAGGTACAACCAAAGGGTGTAAATCAGTGTCTGCACTGCTTTGCACTCCCTCCAACAGAAATTCAAATTAAATTATATACATTTTTAAATTTAAATTAGTTCAAGTTGTAATCAGGTGAGACCTCAAGCTAACTTCCAGGAAAAGAGCTGGTGGTTATTCCTTTTCCATTATTATTACAATATAAGAATACACATTCCTGGTCTCCCAGACATTTATTATCTGCTCTTATTTAGCCTTGATCCTTGTTTAGGTTAGGTTGCCAAGCAACTTGCATAGTCTACTTGATAGACTTATAGGTTCAAGGTCACAGAGAGATATTTAATCTCTGACTCTTATAAGAACTGGATAAAACCTATTGAAATTATTTCTGAGATCTTCCATATGCTTTTGGAGGAACATGGAGGATTTTAGAAGCAGTCTGAGAGACTGAAGTTTCTAGTCTGGTAGCAGGCAAATATGAAAGAAGGAAAAAATTATAATGTACATATTTTTTCCCTGAAGGGACCCATACGCACAAAATTTCTGCCTTGGAATAGTAGTGCAAAGTACATTTTTGCTTTTTTTGACATATGATGTCCTTTGATCCATGAAATGCAACAGAGAATTAGGAGGATTTCTGTGAATGCTTAAATGTGTTCTCAGGTTTTTCTGCTTTTCAGTCCAGACTTCCTATATTTTGAGTTTATTTTGGTGCTAACAGAGAAGAAGGAGAAATTGCCTCATATGACAAAAAGTTTAAATTAATTTTGTTTTCTCCTAAATTTCAAATGTCTTTCTGTGTTATAAACTGTTGCAATATTTTGAGAGCAGTTGGAACACCAGCCTTCACAACAGCAAGTTCGTTCTGTATCATAAATTGGATGGAAAATGGTACCTCAAAAGACATCCCAACAAGGAAAGGAAACTACAATTTTAAGCTATTGTACACATAAGATCAGTAGGAGGTTTTCAGGAAAAATAATTTTGGGTGTGTTGAAAATGAAAGCACGGCAGGGTCATCTATCCTTCTGGCACTTGAGAAATACCTTGCAATATACAGTTCAATACCTTTCTAATTGTTCAGCTGTCTGTATCATTAACCCTGCAGTCAAGAAAGTAAACAGACCAGCAGTTCTAAGACTGCCATTCAATGCCACAAGGAATTCAGCCTCATGTCTCTACCATTATCTCCACTGCTAACGATTTGGAAGAGGAATGTTTTTACAAGTTTGGGTTGCTAAGATTTGATGGCTGCAGGATTTGTGGTCTTTAGATTGCTAAACTGGACTGGACTCTGCTGTCCTCTGCTACCAACTTTTGCATCAACATTTGATGGGTTGGATTTTACTTTCATTTTTTAGCAAACTAAAAGCAGGGGAGTTGATTTATTTCTATTCCTATTTATCTTTGTGCAGTGTACCTTTTGGGGTTCTTTGGATTCTCTGCTTTTATTGCAAAGTAAAACAGAGTGTTGACTGCTGCAAAGAAAGAGGAAGCCTACAGTAAAGCTTTTCTGGAGGTAACATTGTTTGAATAGGAATTAATTGACTCAATCTGTCAATATTTTGGCAAGTGGGAAAAAAATACCTCATCGCTATATAATAAGAGATCAGAGAGACTTGTTTGTTTGGGATCAAGAGATCCTGGATATGGATATTTACTCTGCAGTTTGCAAATGTCTATTGATCAAGAACTTGTACACCAATTGTCTCACATTTTATTTTAGAATTATTCCTAAAGCTAAGATTAATATGTCCTAGGGAAGTTTTTCAGATCATCGCTTTGTCACCATATACAAATTATTCTACCTGCTGTTAATGAATGAATTCTTTGTATGGCTAATGAGGAAACAGGAAAGAGTAGGGAGGAGGTAAGAAAAAAAGCAAATACCACCTTGGTTTTCTTGCTATGTAGACACACACCTTTCTTGGTGTGAGAATGTTTCCTCCTGCCTCTGCCTGCATTAGCCTGCAGCCTCACTGCTGAGGCAGTTTCCTGAAGCATGAAAGTGTCAGGCTTGAGACCGTCTCTTTCCCCATTCCCACGAGACTACTGTAACCTCTTAGTACTTAAAATGAAGATAAATCAACCTTTTCTGATGATGCTTTAAAAAGCTGTGGCAACTACAAACAGATTCTGTGCAGAACTCGATCTCATAGGCCATAGAGCAGTCATTCCCAGAAAAGCCTCACAGGGAGCTCAGGCAGAACGGTATCTTGTTTCTTAATTCCTGTTTCAGGCAGGAGTTACAAATGCAGACACGTAGACAGTGTCATATAACAGCCTCAGGTATTTTAATGTAAAAAGAAAGGCGCTTCCACAGTTAGTCAGGGGTTGCGAGAGATTTTGCAGGAACTCCAGTCTGGATTTTGATGTGTTAGTTACTTGACTGAGCCAGAGTTTAAAGTTTAAATTCACTGCAACTAACATTGGGTGACTAAATTGTGGACATTTTTAGTTTCCACAGTCAACTGTGAAAGGTAGAGAAGCCACTCCAGGAAAGAAGTTAATTTGATTCTGAATTAATCAGGATTAATTGTTTTCTGGAATTTCCCTACACTAGCTGAAAGCCAATATATCTCAGCTTGGAAACCTTGTTTTTGGAATGCTGGAATCCAGAGACATGAGACATACCAAATAAAATTAAATTCTTTGGATTGGACTTAAATCAGTAAAATGTATATTTTAATAGTATGTTTTATTAAGTGCATAAAATGTATAAGAATAAGAAAATAGTCACCATCTCAACACTTTGTGTGGTTTTGAGGACTTCTTGCAGGCTGTGCTCATTCTAACCTGTGAACATCTAATTTAAAGCTAAAGTTTAAATCCAGAAATATAGGTACAATGAATATTTACATTGAATTTTCAGTTTAAATACAATAAAAAGCATTTTCACAGTCTATTTACAATTCAGTTCTTGTGATATTGGTATTTCTGTTTTATAGATGTGTCAATTCCTAAGCTTCTCACACAAGTACTTTGCATAGTTATTGAATGTAATTTCTGAATGTGGAGAGGTTCATCAGTGTGATGGCTTCTTTTAAAGTGGTCTTTTCCACTCAAGAAATGGGGAAAGGAGGGTTGTGGGTTTGAGTGATGTGTGCTGTGGTACACCTGAAAGTCCTGCTTCAACGTGTGCTAATGCTCCTTTCCTACCAAACCACCTACCATTTCCACTTTGTCACAGAGTTCACATGGGTATTGTTGGAGAGAAGAAAGCTCAGAAAATATTTCATCTCAAAAATCAAATACATTGCACAAAGGGCTTTACAAGCACTTGTGTGAATATTGGAGTTCAGATACAGCTATTATATATCACAAGATATATTCCCATCTTATTTTCCAATTTTAAGTACCGCTAAAAGTATCACTTCCACTTTTCATCTCTCTTTCTTATTCCTTTGAATTCCTGAAAGCAATGTCCTTCCAATTTCACCATCTTCATTTCTTTGCTCTTTGTTCAGATCACCCTTTAGACTCCTATCTCCTGTGCTTTCAGTTTTCATCTGTCTCAAGCATTTTTACAAACTGCTGCCTTCCATAGAGGCTGCTAAACAGACAATATTATTGCCAGGTAGCAGAAAATTTAGAAATTATGTGAAATGCATTATTATATACTGTCCACAAGTTGCCAGTGGTCTTGACTACAGCTTCAACTAACAGAAATGCTGTTAGTACCCTTGCTTCTTTTCTATGAAAGAAAGAGTTTTGGGGCTCTGTGACATGTTCTCTAGAATAAACTATCACACCCTTTAAAAAATGCAAACAATTCCCTGTCTGAGTAGCTGTGGGCATTATGAGAATATAATTTTAGCATAAGTCAGTTAATTTTCACTAACTTTCTGAATTTCCCAATATACATTGCAAGACATCAAACTGAGTTCCTGTCTGATGTCACTTTGAGATAAGTAGTTACAGCAAGTAAGTGTTCCATAAAAAAAAAAAAAATAATAATTCCCTGAAATCTGTATGAATGAGGATGAAAATATAAATATTCCACATCTGGAAGCAGTACCTGAGTGATTGTGGGTGAGTTTACGAAATCTAATTTCATCTCTCACACTGAACTTCATTGAGTCGGTGCAGTCTATAAGGGGGATGCAATTTCACAGTTGATTTAAGCCACCTTAAGAGCAAGTAGTCTCACCTTCTTGCAACTGGTTGCATCTTCCCACCTCATTCC
Organism: Formicarius rufipectus; assembly: GCA_013399695.1. Lineage (NCBI taxonomy): Eukaryota > Metazoa > Chordata > Aves > Passeriformes > Formicariidae > Formicarius > Formicarius rufipectus. The sequence continues at coordinate 66,945 of VXAU01006137.1, forward strand.
TATACTACTGCTAGCACTCATGAGACTACATTGTTAGTTGAACAAGGGATCTGATCCAGCAGCAAATTAAACACTGTACACATAGGAGGGCAGATATGTTTTGTAGGGGTAATTTTCATCTGGATCAATTGGCTTATCTGGCAGACCACATAAATACTAGAGCTCACTTAAGGAAAAAATCAAGAATGATGAAATAAAAGCAAAAACCTTGTGATTGTGACAGGAAAGAAGTGAACATTGCACACTTGGCTATTCCAGCAATATACCACAGTAATAACCATCAGTGCTAGCTACTTTGATGATAACTCCTGCATGCTCTTCTAGTACTGCAAATAAAGGGAATCATTTACATAGTTAAACTCGCAAGCTATGACTTAGAGCAAAGAGGTAATACTGTGCTCTTTATTTTTATTTGCCAGGTTCTGTAAAACCCTTTGATGTTATTATTATCATGTTTTTCTGAGTAACAAGGGAAAGTTTGCAATCAAAGAGATCACAAAAAGGGAGTAATAGCAAGGTAGACTTTGCCCTAAACATCCCTCAGTTCAGTGAAAATACTATTATTCCTCTGGTGTGTTTTAAAGAAAATAAAACCATCTTAATAAATCCAATTATTTATTTCTGTGAATGAGTGGTATGCCACATTTTAATATTAAAGCATAATTCAACACATCATGAGTAATAGAAGTTCTTTTTTTTAACATGAAATTATAGAATTATTTAGGTTGGAAAAGACTTCTAAGCTTATCTGAGTTCAACTGTCAACCTAGCACTGCTAAGTCAACCAGTAAACCATGTCCCTAAGCTCCACATATCTTTTAAATAACTCCAGGGATGGTGACTCAACTACTTCTCTGGGCAGCCTGTACCAAAGCATGACAATCCTTTCAGTGAAGATTTTTTTACTAATATCTAGATCTCTCCTGGCACAACTTGAAACCATTTCTTCTCATCCTATTGCCTGTTATTTAGGGGAAGAGATCAACACCACCTCACTACAGCCTCCTGTCAGATAGCTGTAGAGGGCAATAAGTTCCCCCCTCAACCTCCTTTTCGCAGGTTAAACAACCCCAGCTCCCTCAGATGCTCCTCATCAGAATTGTTCTCCAGATCCTTCACCATCTTTGTTGCCCTTCTCTGGATGAGCTCCACCACCTGGGTGTCTTTCCTGCAGTGAATGACCCAAACCTGAGTACAAGATTCGAGGTGTGGACTCACCAGTGCCAAGGGATAATCACTATTTAAAACATATCCTACTGGCCACACTATTTTTGCTTCAGGCCAGGATGCCTTTGGCCTTCTTGGACACCTGGGCACACTGCTGGCTCTTGTTTTGTGGCTGTCAACCAGAACCCCCAGGTCCCTGGTTCTTCCAGCCTGTAGCTCTGCATGGAACTATTTCAAACCAAGTGCAGGACCCAGTACTTCACCTTATTGAACCTCCCACCCTTGAGCTCAGTCTATCTATCCAGCCCATCCAGATCCTTCTGTAGAGCCTTCCTGTCCTCCAGTAGATCAACACTCCTGCCCAACTTGGCGTCATCTGCAAACTGACTGAGATTGTGATAGATCCTGTCATCCAGAACATTGATAAAGATGCTAAACAGAGATGGCCCCAATACTGAGCCCTGGAGAGCACCACTAGTGACTGATCACCAGCTGGATGCACCTCCATTCTCCAGCACTGTCTGGACTCAGTCATCTGAACAATTTTTTCATCCAGTGGACATTGCAAGCCATAGGCAGCCAGTTTCTCCAGGAGAATGCTGTGGGAAATGGTGTTGAAGGCTTTACTAAAGTTCGGGCAGACATCCATAGCCTTTCCACTCAGCGAGTTGCCTTGTCATAGAAGCAGATCAGTTTGGTCAGGACTGACAGGCCTGTAGTTCCTGGGTCGTCCTGCTGGCCCTTCTGGTAGATGGATGTCATATTGGCAAACTTGTAACTAACTCCTTGGTTTATTTGGAATGAGCATTTATATTTAGGAACAAATCCTAGCAGAAGTACAAATGTACATGCTGATTACAGCTGATTCCTTGCATACAAATGTGTGTATATGATCATCACCATCATGGCTAGACTTTGCGAACGAAGATTTGGGAGGGTTTTACCCACACTTGCTCAAGCGTGCTGATGGCTGATAAGGCCAATGCGAGATAGGCAAGTCCGGTTGCAAAAGGCACGGCAGAAAGTCTCCGTAGGTGGTGCAGTCAAGGCACGGTTCTTTCAGCATTGCCTTTTCTCCTCCAGGCTGATTCTGTGTGATGTTTCAAAGGAGACAACAGCGTTATAGATTGTATGTCTCCACGACTACTGATTGGAGGCCAGAGTGGACCACTGATGGTGGTGTGTGTATATATACATAGGCACACAAACATATACACTTAAATATAGATTTACAGACACGCACATGTACATGAGCTTTCAGTTGAGTCAACTTATCTAAAAGGCAACATCCATCAGCCTTCAAGTCAAACACGGAGTTTTCCCTAGACTGGGTCAGTTTCAAAACAAGGTGAGAAGCAGGGTGTTTCTATTTCACTATATTTTTTTCATCTTCTGATAAATATTCCAATACTTGCCTATCCTTATAACCTTATCCTTTTTTTTNTTTTCCCTTTTTTTTTTTTTTTTTTTTTTACAGAACATGCTGTAAGGTCTGTAATTTATTACAGCATTGTTTTCTAGACACAGTAAGTAATATTAGTCATCTCATTCACCTGTGAAAGATCATTCAGAAGGTGAAAGACCTTAGAGATATGGCAAGCATTATTCTAACAAATGGAGATGAACAGCATGGTATAAATCATGTTTGTGGGCTGGATGAAATGTTCAGTGGTGAGTCTAAACATCATATATCAGAAGGGAAATTTTGTGAAACACCAAATTTCAATCCATAGGCAAAGTCTTTTCAGACAACTTTTTGTACCCAGTCTTATAACTGTCCAATCTATTCCTGGCCAAAATGTCTTGGTGTTAACCAAATTTGCACATTAAATTATTTACAGCTTTCTGCTTATGCACTTCTAATTTTGTGTGCCATGCCTAATACCTTTTTGCTATTCAGTGAATATTGCCATAAAATAACTAAAGAAAATGCTGTATTAATATGACAAAAGGAGGACTTATTTGTCAGTGGCTTCAAGGCTTCTGGTCAGTTTCAGGTAAGAGTGTTATTCTATAATAAAACTTACACACATATTATGAATATTTTATATTCCTTTACATAAAATAGGAATATCCTATATTCATAATGCAATGTGTATATTAAATGAGATCTTGAATGTGAACATGGACTCTGGTGGAAATGCAACTCCACCACAATAAACACACAGTCCAAATATGCACTTAGAGATATTGTTATTAACAAGAACTCAATAGTCTAGTCAAAATACTAAATGTCAGGGGAAGATTTGTTTGTAGCAGTTATGTCAGTTCACATCCTGTTATCCCTAGCCTGGATATATTTGTGGTTGTTTCTGACATGATTTAACTCCATGCCATTTCTGTCACCATGTGGAGAATGCCCAATTTCACTCTAACATGTTATAAAGTAAAAAAACAAAACAAAAACAAAAACAAAAAATAGAACAAACAAACAAACAAAGAAAAAAACAACCCAAAACAAATCAAAAACCCAAAACAAAAACCCAGGCAACAAACAAATGTAAATTTATCCATGTACTTTAGGATACTTTCGGATGAAATCAGAAGTGTAGAAATATTGCCAGAGCAAAGGGTTTCCTTGACTTAGCATGGTTCTTTTGGTGACAGGACTAGCTTAGAAGTTTTTATTTAATCTTATTCTGTGTAGAAACAAATATAGATATTTATCTTCTTTTTAGTTTCATCTAAATTCTGTGATATCTGAAAAGTCTTGATTGTTATGTGCAGAGTAAAAGAATTTTATTTTGCTATGGAGATGTCTAATTCGTTGATAGGAATTTTAAAAATAAAAATCTTTCTTTACAAACCAAACTCTTGCTTTTAAATGTCTTGCAGGCTTACAGTGTAGGTAGCTTGGAATTGCATGCTTTTCTTCCTGGGAAGAGACTACTTTCCTTGTGATAAAGTAGTGGTTTCTCAGTTTTAGTTGTGTAGTAAAGTAGCAAAGAAACTATTTCTTAGCTTTGGTGGGATCTACATATGAAAAGTAGAAGTTAAAGGGGATTGGGAAGGAAACCAAGACAAACCATTCTGGAGAAAATTTTGCTTCCTCACAAATCTGTTTCAGAAGAGCATAAGCACTAGAATTAAAGGAGCCTGTTTTCCTACTGTTTTCTGGCTTGTGATTGGTTAAATTTGTTGCATAAAAATGTGCTATTTGTTGGGTTGTTTAGAGAGACTGTATTCCATCTCCTGATGTGATCTAGACCCTTAAGGGTCCAATACATGTGCTCATGGCACTAATTTTTTCCTTAACCGAAGTACCTTCATTGCTACCAGTTTGCCTATTTGCAAAAATGTTGAAATAATGAACTTGCTTGAGACTTCTATCTCTTAATTAAATTTGACTGAAAAGAGCAGATTTTAAAAACTTTTCCCCCAGGGAGAAAAAGCTGTAACACACATTTAAATATGGACATAAACCACATTTCTGCAGCAAACCAGGAAAGGAATACTATTAATAAAATGTGAGTTTTAAAATTGGATCCATTGCAAAATCCTGTGACCAAAGCATGCATTAAGAGTGCAAGACAAATCCTTAAGAATTGCTTACATTTGCTGAAAATTTAAAAATTATAATTTACTTTAATTAATAATGAATTTTTACTTTAGTGGTTTTCTTCTCCTGGAATGACATACTTCACAAGATGAGGAGAAGCAATTCACATCCATAGTTTCTGTATCTGCTGTTGAAACTTTCTCATGTTTGTTGTTTGCTGTCCTCCAGTGCTGACAAGATCAAAGGACTTTATTAACTGGATTACCTTTCTGATGAATTTTCAAGGTTATTATTTGCAAAGACTGATTTTGCAGTTCTTGCTTTTGCTGTTTACAGAAAGCTTGACATCATTTTGAAAGCCCTAGTAAAAATACTTTGTTAAAATAAAAGATTTCTGTTAAGGGATTTGCTCCTAGAGGTTATTATGCTGTCATTCAATCACTTCCCTATTTCATTTCATTTTATTTAAGTAAAAAAATATTATAATAGAAGCAAATGTGGAATGCATTCTGCATGTTCATAGTATTAGGTCGACACTTTTAAATCCTGAAGGCCTATTTCACGATCCGTGATATATACACTACTAATTAACTTGATTCATCTGTTTTCAAAGCTATCCTCCCTCACACAGGAGAGCTTGCACTCTTCAGCTTGGCAATACTAGAGTAAATTATTTCCTGGCTGTTCTGTTGTGCTTCAAGCACCCTAAAGTCTGCTTCAATACAGAATCTGGATTCAATGAATGCCTTCTATTTGAATGAGCTGAATCTTTTGTTCTTTTTATCATTCACATACAGGCACAGAGGGGTCTCTCTTGATGAAGTAGGTTCTTCAGTGCAGAGGTTTAGTTGAGATAACCTACACATTCAAGTCTGTGCCCTTTGGAGAAGTGCTTCAGACTGTTTAATGAAGCAAAGAACTGGGAAGTACTTTGTTATTGCAGCTTCTTATCCATTCTTCAAAACCACAGTGTTTAACAACACACTAATGAATTCAGTTTATCGCATGGAAATACAGTACTCTTCATTACAGAAGTTTTAACAAATAGTATCAATTAATAGAATGTTACAACAACTCAAGAGTGTGAGAAAATAATTTCCAATTACAAAATTTCACTTGTGCAACTGTCTATTGGATGTTCATAGGTGTTTTGAGATGACCTTTAAAGGGAAATTCTACACTGGAAAAGTGTCTGTGATAAAATGGCAGTGGTTAGATGCACAGATTTGTTCTGCAGTGATGAAGTGCAAACAACACAATACAAATTAATGAAGATTACTTTTCAGTTCCCAGACTGAATTTTGCAAGGGTGATATGCAGAAAGTATCGCTTTTCACTTCACACTTGTACACATACAAGCATGTATTCATATATTTGGGAATCACTGATTCATATTCATTTCATACTCCTTCCATTTAATTTTTACACTTTAAAACTCCACTTTAAAGTGAAACTAACTAGAACCAATAGTGCATTTAACTGAAAGGTTAAAGACTTGGAAACGGGTAGTTTTAAATTGAAGTAGTTGAAACACTTTTGAGGGAAAGAAACTTTGGCATCTGTAAAACAGAAACAGGTATTCTGAAACCATTTGAAAATTCTAGTGTAAGCAAAAAGCATAAGGTTCTTTTCTCAATGTCTGAAAAACGTTGTGAAGTAAAACACTAGTCAAGAGAGAATATAGCAGTTAGATTCTATCCTATACATAGAATACTAAGCTGCCTATATACAGTGTATTAAGTAGATAGTATTAGTACTTATTGATTATGTAGCTTCAGGAGTTCATTTTGACCATGTATTTTTGCAAAAATTGATGTACTTACTTCAAGTATATCACTTCATTTTCAGAGATACTGTTCTATCTCACATTAAACAAACAAAAACCAAACAAACCCCACACACACAAACAAACAAAAACCCCCACCAAAACATTTAAAATAAATAAATAAAAACAAAAGTTCTGCAATATCATTAAAAAAAATCTCTTTATTATAGAGATTAGTAGTGTGGTATTTATATTTATAACTCAGAGTTTTATTTCAATACTTGGCAATTTATGTATCTATGCATGTATTTGTAACTATGCATACACATCAGGTTTTCTCACCAGACTTCAGCAGCTTCTTCATCGTCTTTGACTGTTGGTCAGTTTGATTATCATCCTCTTTTGCTCTTGTTCTTTCACTTCTTATCTACCACTGATATGCATGAAGATGGCTTTGAGGTGTTAATCAATAACTGTGAAATGATCAAATATATCCTGTGTGCCCTTTTTTTCTTTCCCAAATGGAAAAGTTACCTTAGTTACCAGGAAGGAAACTTGCAGATTATGATAGTCAGTCTAAAATAGCATNNTGACTACACTTTGAAATAAGTCTCTAAAGAAGAAAAAGGTGGAGCACAACCCACTTCTTGGGTATCTTCTGTTTAGTTAGCTTCTTTGTGGACTAGCTATACAAGCTTGCTCCAAAGAGTGGACAGCATACTACCTAACTAAAAAAATCTCTACAGAGAGCACAAATGATGTTATCTTTTCCAAGATTTTTTTTCTGCAGTTTTCTTTATTAATGTTATACAAAGACAGTGAAGCTATGCTAAATACCTTTTAAAAATTCTCAGTCTGCCTTGTAAACCATCCTAAGATTTGCCCATACCTAAACAGTTTATCATGTCAAGAAATGAGTGAAGCAGACATAATCCTCTGGGCTTGGATATAGATATTCTGCTTTAAAATTTCCCAGATTAGAGAAGAGTTGTTTTATTTTAAGAGGTTGGAATCATTTCAGTTCAAAAAGAAAAATAACTTTTATTTTTGAAGAACAACTTTATGTCAGTAGAATTCTGTTTATTTTTCCTGGGGTAACTGTTGCCCCCAGATCTGGATTATTACATGCCCACATGCACAAGGTCAGAAAGATAGTAAGTGTTCAACACTCTCATGCAATTTGGTTACCTGCCTGATTGGTTACATTTTTAGAGGGCCATTAAAATTCTTTTGCTGTACAGTTTAAGAGCTCCTGATATGTT
>VXAU01006138.1:0-45244 GCA_013399695.1 Formicarius rufipectus
ATCAAGCATAATGGCTTGAATTTTACCCACACTTACAGCAAAAATACTGGTAAAAGAATAATGTCGTTTCTGAGATAGCAAGGAGAAGAAAAAAAAAAAGACAGAGCAGCTCAATGACTCATGAGAACCTGTGCCACTGCATTCAAATCCTTCTGAAGAACTGTTGCCTCAGGAGGAGGAAACCTCAATGAGAAGCTGAAGTGGGTAACAAAAGCCTAAATCCACCTCTTCCCATCCCCTGATCTTACTAATCAATATGATCACCCAAAATGAATGGCCAGTGGAGCAGGTGAACTCTTCCCCCCCTCAGCCCACACCACAAAGCCATGCGAGGGGAGGGAATGCTAAGCAGAAAGTTTGAGCGCTTCCTAGGATCATCTCACTGGGGGAAAACGAGGCTCCAGCTGGGTTAGAAGAGCAAGAGGCTCATGCAGAGCCATGCAGCACCTGCAGCAGGCTGGGGCCAACACAGCCCTGCCAAGGCTCAGGGCCAGCTGGGATGGGCAGCCTGGGGAAGGTGTCCCTGCCCAGGGCCCTTCCAGCCCAAGCCATCCCAGGATTCTGTGACCTCCTCCTCTCCCAGTTTTGTCCAGCACAGGAAAGAAACCCAAGGAGTGCTTGGGGGAAGGTATTCCAAGTCCACATGGATGAAAGGCAGCATTAGGAGAAGTCACTGACACACAAAAGCCGAACTCTCACTCGGCCTGGGGCACGTGTGCACCTGCACACCTCGTGCTCACACTGTGCACCCTGAAAAAAAGCAGGTCACTTCAGAGACAGACACCTGATTAACACCACAAAACCAGAATTTCCCAAGCTCCAAACACAGCTCAGAAGGAAGACAGAGGTTTTCAGAACTCAATCCAGACACACGAGGCAGGGCGTTTCAGCACAGCAGAACTACAGAGCTGTTTGTCACAGCAGGGCTGAGGAGCCAAACCACTGACCCAGGCAGGACAGCTGGTTGGGTCCAGTTAAACCAAGTTCTGCTTCATTTGCTAGGGTTGATTTTCCACTTCTTCTGACCATGAGGAAGGAGGAAGGAACCTGCCTGAGCAGGCTCAGATAACGTGAACAACAAGAGGTTTCTCTGCAGTCTGTCTCAGTTTAGGAAGATCAGAGGCAGCTCACCACAAGCCTACCACACACTTCTCACGTCTCAAAACAAATCACTTCCATCCAGTCCAGACTTGTGGTGAATCAGACCATACTGAGGGAATGGGATGAGCATGGTGTGACCCTGACATCCCACAGCAGCCCCCAGATAAGGGGGAGCATCCACCACATCTGAGACCAGCCACTGGCTCTGCCCTCTTTGTTCTTAGTCAGAGGGCCAAAGAGATCTGAGAAACCATCTGACTGTCCTTCCTGCAGCCCAGATGTCTCACAGAGGGTGTTGAAGACAAGAAGACTCATTAGTGGGGCTGCAGCTGCTGGCATACATTGGCTCCAACAATGAAAGGTATTTTTGGCAGAAAATAAAAACAAAGAAGAGGAAAGAGAGAGGGAAAAGAGTGGGAAGTGGGAAACACCCCCCCACCAACTAGGAAGAGCAGTGAGGAGGTTCCCAGACAACACTCTCCTCTGGGAGGGTCTCCAGCACACCAAGAGGCAATGATGAAGATGGTGAGGAAGGTCATTTTCCAGGGCATCTCCTGGAGCATTATGTGTTTTCATCAGGACCTGCTCTATCTCCCCGCTGGTTATTCCTGCTTGGGACACTGTTGGCACTGGCTGGAGCATGTCTGGGCATCAGTGGCACATACAGGGTTGGCTGGGAAGTCTCAGTGCACATGTATGGCCAAAGAGCATTTATTCAGAACGTAAAAACTACCTTTTTGTGTCCTTTGCTTAGTCTCCTCCAGCCTAAACTACCATCTGTAAAACAAGAAGAGAAGGGGAAGGGGAAAAGGGAGACTATTCTTTTATCTGTAAAACAAAAAGGATATAGGGGAAAGAAGGTCTGTTCTTACTCCAGCACCAATTGCTTCCCTCCTCCTGCCACAGTATCAGGGTTATTATGTACTACAAGTATGAGGGCAGGAAACCAAAACACCAGCATGGAACCAGGAGGGAAACTGCCCCAGAGGCTCCGGACAAACCCTGGAGCAGCAGCCTGCAGGGAAGGTCACCCAGCTGCAGACTGGTCTTACTGGCCCGGGTTACTGGGGCCCAGTCAGTGTGTAACAAGGCAAACCCCCGAGACACAAAGGCCAAGTCACTCCTAATGCACTCACTGGTCCTCCCACCTCAGCAGCAGAGAGTCACCAAATATGCAAACTCGAGAAGGCTGGTAAGATGTAATTTCTGACTAAACACTTCCTGGAATCAATCTTGCTTATGAATAACACAAACACCACGAAGCTTCACACCAATGCCAAAGCTAAGTCAATTTTCTCTTAATTCCCAAACTAAGAATCAGTTAACATTTGGAAGATGATCTTCCCCTAACCCCCTGGCTGTGTGCTACACCAATGAGGGACAGCACCTCCATCTTCCACAATACTGACTCCAAAAAGCAGCAGCACCAATTATCACCTTCTGAAGAGGCAGGGCCTTTTGGGGACCACAGAGCTCTCCCCTTATGAGCTCCAACATGCCCAGGGGAATCTGGTGGTATAAAAGGCAGCAGTAAGGAGCAAAAGGTCAGAGTTAGCATATTTTGGGACAGGCTAACCAGAAATATCATATCCTACAAAGTTACCCTATCACCCTGCATGCTGGCTGGTGCACACAGAGTCACACCCAGGTAAAGGACAGGCACAAACACACAAGAGGCTTCAAAGCCCAGCTGGAAAGGAGGAAAACACCTTCTCTTAAAGATTCCCCTTTCTCCCAGCCCTGCACTGCAACCCAGTGGGAGCTGGACCCTACTGACCTCCAGTTTCCTTCGAGCCTCCTCCTGCTCCTGTTTCTCCCGGGCCATCCTCTGTGCTCTCTCAGCCTCCGCCTTCCTCCGGTCCTCCTGCTCCTTCTCCTTGGCCAGGTTTTCAAAGTTAGCTCGGATGTTGCTTGTTTTATTAGCAACTGTAACATGGGGCAGAATTCAAGTCAAATCATGCTGTGCCAGGATCTGCAATGAGTTCTCAGTACAAATTTCTGCTCTTCTGCCCTCTGAGCTCACAGTCCATTCAAAGAAAGCCCTTCTACCCCTATTTTTCCCTCCTCTCTTCCAAGCTCAAACCTCTTGTGCACATTTCTCTTACAAAAAACCTCTGCAACACTTCTCCCTCCTCTCTTCGTGGTAAAGCCTCCACCACTCCCCTGCTCAGGTCTATTCCCCACTCTGAGGCTTTTTATTCTCTCCCCCCTCAACTCCGATAACCCTCAAGGGGATAAAAAAGAGAAATGGAACCCCAACAAACCAAAACAGCCCCTAAAGGGAGGAGGGAGAGCAGCTGAGGGTTCTGAGCCCTGCACACCCAGCAGTTTTACCCAGCCCTGCCACATCCACAGCAGCATCCTGCCTTTGGATGTCACCAGCTCCAGTGCCTCACCAGCTTCTATTGGCTTGGTCTTCTGGTAGGTTGATGTTGGTTTCTCAATATCTTCAAAAGTTGCTGCATTCTGTCAGTGAGGGGAGAAAGAACACGTTTTAAAAGCCCCCCAGAACTCCTGAAGACACTGAGGCAGCTTCCCCCTGTGACACTTCATTGTGGCACTGTCCCTAAGGCTTTTCTTCAGGACACCAAAACAAAACCAGGAAGAAGCAAAACTTCACAAAGGGAATAATCCTTTCTGTAAGCCAAACTGCAAAAGACTTAATCTTCAGGGGCAGGTTTAAACACATCAAAATCCAATTAATTTAAAAATAAGGCAGTTAATGACTGGATGACTCATCAGAATTAAAATGAGGCCGTGTCCTAAACATATATTGTGTGGCTGCTGCTGTTCTAATCGACACTGTGCAGGATTCCTGCCATGGTAAAAGCCTCCAGTACCCTCAGAGGCAGATACTGTTAAAACTGAGCTTTGGACTATTTTGGAAACAATATTCAAAATATGAAGGGTTTTTTAAATGAATGGTCTCAAGTCCTGAAGCCACAAGCCAAAAAAAAAAAAAAAATTACAGACTTACAAACTGCTGCCTTCTCACTTTTAAATGTCCTACACAAAGCTGAGAGGAAATTTATTTAGTAGATAGATCTCAGTGAGGACCTTTTCACCATCTATTTTCTTAAATTAGAAAGTGGACAGGCAGACAGGGAGTATGAGGTGCCCTATCTTTCACTGTTCCAAATACTAAAACTCATTTTCCTAAGGAGAAGGTCCCTGATAATCAAAGTGGGCAAAGTTGGTAGGTATCAGACACCTATTTTAAGCATCCCACTCACAGCATATCCTCAAGCCATAAAACATTAGCTAGTTGCTTGAAGACATCACTCCAATTGTGGAATTTATGCATTTTCCTTTATTTATGCCTTAATTTTGCTATTCTTTAACTTCCCTACTTCATCTTCCCCCTACTTGAACAGATACCCCACACGCATGCACACACAGACAGCTGTGTACCAAGTGGCTCTGTGTGTACAAACTTGCTTTTTTGAAGGTTCAGGAAAGCACAGAACTCTACTGGAAGACTGAAGAAACATCCAGAAATGCAGAGCTGAGCACCACAGACCATCCTGTGCCCCTCCAGGGCTCCTCTGAGCAACTCACCTTATCCATCCTGTCCTTCTGCACACCATACTTCCCTCCAAACCCCTTGGAATAATCTGAAAGCAGGATGAAAAAAGACAGGTGAGAGCAGGGAGTTTGCTGTCCCTCCCACCTTCCTGCCCAGTGCCAAGAGCCACCCAGGATGCAAAGAGCCACGTGAGGGGCATGCAGAGGGTTCAGGGAGAGCAGCTGGGAAGGACACAGGGCTGCCAGAGCCTCCAGGAATCCACATGCACTCTGAGCAAGCACCAGGCAGAGAGGAAGGGATGAGCCCTTCTCATGCACCCCTTGTGTGGCCCAGCCCTCCACAGCAGCAATTCTGAGCCCCCTGCAGAGATCACAGAGCCTTGGCCCAAAGCAGACACACCCAGCCTTCCATCACCACAGAGGTGTTTCCTCTAAAAATGTCATAAATCCTACGAACGGCAGGAAAATGGAGCAAGTGCCTCCTTCTGGTGGACTTGGTGGTACATCACTGAGCATTAAAGCCACTGGTGGTAACTCCTGCTGGTCCCCTGGGCAGCACCTCACCACCCCACGTCAGTGTGTGCCCCCTGAGCTGCACACTCCCCCTCTCCCCCAGGCTGAGCCCAGCACTGCTCACACCTCCCAGGCACACCAAATCCCTGGTGGCACTAACAATAAATCGGTAACAAAGGTGCTTTTCTGCTCTCTGCAGTGAGCTGCACTCCCAGGGGTGTGTGCTGAGCACCAGAGCAGCACAGCAGCAGCAGAGTGTGGGCTGGGAGGCACCTCCTCCTGGTGCCAGGGGCTGTGGGAAGGTGCCCTCTGAGGATGGACAGGCTTTCCTGCATTCACCCTTACAGATACCCCTTCTCCTCTCAGCCCCCAAAGCACCTGGCTCTCCCTCCCAGCTATTTTTAGTGTTTGGGTTGAGGCTCTAAGTCTGAATTTGTGTCACTGTAGCACACCAGGATGAACAACCTCGTTTTCTCCAGCTCTGCCTGTATTTTCAGCCAGAATAAATACACTTACATTTTCCTGGCCCAGACTCCTCACTTGAAGATAATGGAAAACCAGGGATTCATGGTTTGTATCCCAACTATTTCACAACAAATGAAGAGAGCATTATACCAGCCTCTGCTCCCCCAGGAACCACAGACATTCCCTACTTCTTGTTTCAAAGACTACAACCACTTTAACATGGTCTTTGCCATAACCCATTGCTTGTTAATGGTCACATGCAAGGTCCTCATCTGAGGACTTTCCCACCAATTTACCCAGGTAAAACTTTATATTTAGACCCTTACACTGCTGAGCATGACCTCATTAACACCCCACTGACAGTGATGTTGCTGTTCTCACACTCTGTGTACAGCTACTGACTAAATGTATGACTTGGCACAGCTGTTAACTAAACACTGGAGTGTTTCCTGCACACAGGATTGCTTTCTGTGACACCCTGGGAATAAGACAGGAGACCACTGCTGGATCATGGAGGAGCAGAAGCAAGAAAGAGTGTGCACATTGCCAGAAGGATTCCAGACTGTGGGAGAAGTGGCTGCGCTGTGAAGAGAGGAACAAGTGAAGACGGTGCCTTGTTGAGATTCATGCTTGGCTAGTTTCTCCTTGTAATCAAAGCCCACAGCAGAGGGGTCCTGCCTTTCTGTCTGCACACCAAACTTCCCTCCGAAACCACTCTTATAGTCTGGAAAAGCCACAGGTCATCAATTAACACAGAGGGAGGAAAATAAAGAAGTTTAGTCAGAGACACTCAGAAGAGTTGCTGCAGTACTTTCAATAACTTTGGAGGGTGGGGGAAAAAAAATAAATCTCAAGACACTTTTGTAAAAGCAAGTCCCAAAAAAAGTCTCAACTTGAGATCAGGAAGAGGTCAATGTGATTTATGTGATGGAAGAACACCATTCTGAAGTCACAGGGAAAAAAGAAAAGCATTTCCCAACATTTTTCATCCACAGTGCACTTGCATTTGATCAAGGTTATGAACAGACACACAGGTAATATGTTCACCAAAACAACAGAGGACACAAAGGAACAAAATCATTAACAAAAGATACAAGGGAACAAACACAAAAGCTACAAGAGAATAAACAATAAATAGAAAGATACAAGAGAATAAACACAATAAATACCAAAAGATACATGAGAATAAATAAACACAAAAGATACAAGAGAATAAACCAAATAAACACAAAAGATACAAGGAAATAAAACGAGTTCCCTTCCTCAGTGTGGTTACCATTTGTACAGAGATCTGCCTTCTAAGGAGGTGTGAAGGTGGGGTACCCAGAGAGCACCCCCAGATATTCCTACACTGCATTGCTTAAAGGAAGGAGGAATATCCCCGCTGTCACACAGCTTGAGAAAACTCTTGTGTCACCCAGAGTTATGGCCATTCCCCACTGCTGCCTGGGGAACAGCAATTACATATACAGAAATGTGTTATGAAATGAGAGAGGGCACAATAAAAAAAGGGTTTCAGGTAATGCTCTCACACCCCAGCTGCTGGAGCACCCAACAGGACAATATTCTGAGGATCCCTTTTAATTTGTTTCATTAAAGAATATTAATTTCCCCAAGTGAAGGGTGGTGACAGGCAGGGGGGTGGGAAGCAATCACTGTGTTTCACAGCTCTTGCTCTGGGTCCCAAGTGTTTCAGAGGAACAGGCACCTCCCAGGCCATGGGAAAGGACAGCAACACACATGAGATTTCCCCTGCAGGAAAAGGGGGATCTGCACAGCACATTATTTGTGGGAAGCACCAACAAACTGCAGCTCTGTGGTTGGCATGAGTGAACTGAAACAGGAAAAAAACCAACCCAGGCCACTTGCAGACTCTCAAAGCTGCTCCAGAGAGAGCTCAGCACGAAGCCTGGGCTCCCAGGTGGGGCCAGCCTGCTTTGCAGACACCAGTTCAACCAGTACAACCAGTACACAGCAACCACTCCAGCACAGGAAAAGGAGCCTCATGTCAGCTCCTGTGAGGCTGTGGCCCCAGGGGAGGAGGGTTCACACAGGGAACAGAGAGCAAAGTCAGGAGGGGCAGCAGAGAACTCTGGGCTGCTGTACCTTTCTGCGACTCGTGAAGCTGCACCTTCTCCTGGTGGTCCCAGCCAAGGGCACACTTGTCTTGTCTGTCTGTCTGCACACCAAACTTGCCTCCAAACCCCTTCACATAATCTGTGTGTGTGTGAAGTTTCAGAAAAAAAGGGATTACAATTTGACTGTAAACAGTATTTAAACAAAGCAGGTAACATTCTGGTCTGAGCTGCCCCTGTCATTAGTGACCCCGTCTTTAATGATAGTATCTTTCACTCTTTCCTTCTCCCTGCCACACTTCCTCAGTCAAGAAGAAGGGTCCACAGGCAGTAACTGTGGGATGACAATGCAAGGAAGCACCACAAGTCTCACACAGACCCAATAATATTTAAAGATCTGAGGAATCTGATGCACTTGCCACCTAAAGGTGTAACACACACGTACGTATGCACAAGAGATAAACCAAGAATGCAGGACTTGATGCTGCCTCTGAACACCACAGACCTGTGCAATTATACTTGCATTTCAATACCCAAGGTCCTGTGGAAATCAGGTTGTGAAAACCAAGCAGAGTTTATAATGCCTTCCTTCACACTTCAGGCAATCCCAAATCTGCACACACAAGGGGCAAACACACACGACTAAAAACAACCCAAAAAAACAACCCCGCCAAAAAAGCCCACAAAGGAAATACTTTTGCCAGGTTTGAAAGGATTCAAACTTCCATTGTAGCCAGAAATAAATAAAATGTATATAAATAAATAAATACCTTTCTGTGATTCGTGTTTTTCTGTTTTGCCTTGATATTCAAAGCCAACAGCACTTTTATCCACCTTGTCCTTGTCCACCCCGTATTTCCCACCAAAGCCCTTGGAATAATCTAGAGAGAAGGGAGAAGAGTTTTGCTCATCAGGTTCAATACCATCACCTTGAGAAACTGAGCTAACACTACATCATGCATTAATTAAGAGAAGCACTGACATCCTCAGTTCCACTGGATTTCTGCCACTGGAGCCATAAATCCTTCAGGATACATTCCCCAGGATGGAAAATAAACCAGCACCATGTCAGGGCGGTGGCAGCAATTCAGCTCCTTGACTCATTAGTAGAATTCTTAAGGCACTTCTACCACAGTGAACTTCAAAAACCATGTCAGCAACAGCCTGGATGCTTTTAAACAAACACCCCCTTCTTGTCAGCATCTCTAGACTGCAAATATTTGAGATAAACAGAAAACAGATGGCAAAAATGTCACCGTTTTTCAATGAAATGGTCGATTTTTTGATCAGAGATGCCTGGAAACCTGATTAGCAACACAACATTAGACACCACTGAGAGATGCTTTAATGTACAAACAGAGGATTCTTTTGGAAGCACTTCTCTGTGCTGGTTAAGCTGCTTGCAGTTCTAACTGCTTTACTGCACAGCTTTCCAAAAGAAGTTGAAAAAACCCTCCCGACAAACCCCTGTGCCCTTTTTCCAAAGTAACTGGCAGCTGGATCACCACTTTAAACCAGGCACAACCTCTTTCAGGTCCCTTTTTCAGAAGTTAAAGCTTTCAGCAGCATACATTTTATTCAGCATTACCTTCCAGCAGGTTGGGAGTGCAAGAGATGTAAAACATAAAGATTTTACAACATGTCCTGTGGTCAATGCCTACAACATCAGAGTGTGAGGCCACTCAAGTGTCTACTCACCCTTCTGGGAGTCGTGTTTCTCAGTTTTCCCCTGGTAATCAAACCCCACTGCACTCTTGTCCACTCTGTCAGCCTGCACTCCGTATTTTCCACCAAAACCACTCGAGTAGTCTGCACAACAAAACCAAAATGAAGGCACTTCCCATGGACACATCACATGCTAGCAGTTGAAGGGGGGGGGGAAGGTTATTTCAGTACTGAATATTAAGCACACAAAATTAAGCTTAATTTTGAACACAGTTAGATGGGCAGCAGTCCTACAGTTTATGATTGTTTCTATTAAGCTGGCTCCCTGTTTCCAGCAGGGTGCAACAAAGCACAGAATAACCCCCAGTATTTCTAAGACGTCCTGACGAACATCAAGACTCTCAATGACACATTATTCCCTTGTCTTAAAACCCAACCAACTCATGAAACTGCTTTGAAAAAACACTTTGTCACCTTCTCTTCCACCAAACACAGCATTTGATTTGCTGACAATGCCATGCAGAGGTCTCACTGAAGTTACAGAAAGCATGCAGAGGAGACCCCTCCCCACTGTACCTTTTTGGGAGGGATGCTTCTCAGTCTTCCCCTGATACTCAAACCCAACAGCTGACTGCAAGAGAAATAAAACTGCAGGTGAGACGGAGTCAGACATCAGGGGGGAACCTGCACGAGCTCCGGGGGACAAAGGGCATGGAAAGCTCCTGCGTCTTTCCACGCTGCCCTGACCCTCTTGACTGGGAGCATAAACACCTACTTCACTTACAGGGCACACTCATTTACATGAAAATTTACAACTTGTGTCCATGGAGTGGATTTTTGCCCTCCCTTGCCAAAGAAAACTGTACCAGCAACATATTCCAGTCTTGCCAGGTTCACCAAGTCAGTACCACAGAAATTCAGCCTTTCCATGCAGGGATTGTTACAAATTCTTGGAACAGGACATCAGTTATCCTGGCCACGCTGAGATGCAGGATAAACCATTCACAAACCCCTTCTACAGCACTCACACTGACCTTGTCAGAGAACACAGAAATGCAGTATTTTAACATCTCTTTTCAATTCACCTCAATTTCCCATAAGAGCCTTTTGCTTTACTTTAAGCAGTAATTTATCTTTGCTGCCAAACTTCAAACCCAGCAGGAGGAGCAGAGCAGAGCACACCAGCATTTTAAAGGATTGGAATTACACATCCAAAAGGAGAAATGAAGGTACTGGCAGCACCATCCCAGGCACACTTTTCCCTTTCCCCACCATCCCAGAGCAGCCCCAGGCACACTCACTTTATCCATGCGATCCTGTTCCACCCCAAACTTCCCTCCATAGCCATGGGAAGCTCTGGGTCCTGTTTCAAGCTCCTTCTCTTTGAGGTTCTGGTGCTCTTGGAAGATGTTCTCTCTCAGCTGATGAATACTTTTAAGGCAATGATAATGAAGCAGAAAGTTTTACTAAGAAAGTTTCAGCAGACAACTTCAAAAAGGTGCAAAACTGAAAGCTGACAAAAATATCATCTTAATTAGAAGCTGGACAACTTGCATTTTCAAGCCCTTCCCATTTTTTCAGTGGACAAAACATTTGGATTTGTTTCACTGCAAAACACTGACTAAACAAAAGCAAACCAAGACTGTTGGAAGGGAATTTTGCTACCTGAACAATCCATTGCCTAGAAATCATAGGTGCCAGAAACACTTTTTCCTCATGTCCTAATTTGAATTCTTTCCAATGCTTTTTACTTAGATGGCAACTTTTCAGAATAGGGATCATCTCTTACCATCCAGTCCCCTATGGTAACAGGACTAATTCTGACTGAGCATTTGGGACACAAGTGTAAAGCAAAACAAGGGTGGAAAGGGACATGCACCTCCCCTCCCCAAAGTGATGCTGTGCAATATGCAGGAATTGAACTCACAGCAGTAAGAAAGAAATCTGCAGGAAACACAAGATGCAGGAGATGGATCATTTCTGTTCCACACAGCCCTCTGTGATACCCATCTGCTTTTCTACCAGAGAGCTCAGTTTGTTACTTTGCCAGAGTTTTTACAGTTTGGGAACAGTTTTCTAAATAAAGCCTAAGAATTAAGAGTCCAAACATTTCCTTAAAGTACCAAACTGGAGTTGCTCAGATCACTCGTGAGAAACTTCTCCCATGGAGTTATTTGCTCTTGCAACAAAGAAACTTCCCAGACAGAGAGGCTGGAAAAGCAACATTTCTGGTGACAAGGAAAGATTTAAGGGTCTCTACACCACACTGCTGATCTCAATTTCAGATCTGAAGGTACCAATGTATCTGAAAGATCAGCCATCTGGCAAATAATCTTCAGCAGGGCCTCTTGTTTTAATTATGAATATAGTAACTAGTAACTGAGAATATGAGTTGATTAAGGGCTGCCTGCCTGGGACTGTGACTATTAACACATTTCCCAAGAGAGCTGCTTTACTTGATGTGCTCCTGGTGGCCGGATCCGTTCACAGTTTTAGCTCCCCAGCGCTGCTCTTTCTCACTCACATCATTCTGTGGAGGACACAGAGGGGAAAAAAAAGAGTTACAACCCCAAACACACGGTAATCTGCCCTTCAGAGCCACACCAAAGCCTCCAGCACTCCCTGAGATCAGAAAGGCAGATTTCACTTGCGCTTCGCTGCCGGGACCACGCTGCTGTCAGTCTCTTCTGCTGCCACGGCCCCCACCCTGCAGAGCTGCCCTCCCCACGGTACTCAACACCCCCCTGGCTGCCAGAAAACCCCAAACCCATACCACGAAGTCCGGGTCGGTCTCCCAGTCGTCGGCCCCATCATCCTGGTGGACACAAAGCGTGTGGCCCGCGCTCGCCTTCCACATCTGCAACAGCAGCACACACGCAGAGTCTCACACACGCACGCAGGGTCTCTCACACACGCCCTCCTGCCGACCCTCGGGGGTCCCACCCAGCAGAGCTGCAGCCCAAAATCCCCAGGGAGAGATGCTGTTCAGCCACACCACCAGAAGCTGTGCTTGCAGCGCAAGCAGCTCGGACTGCTGATGCTCAGGGGGGCTCCAAAACCCCTCTAAGGTTTCTGTAAAAGGTCAGGAGGCATCACTGCCACGAGCTCCGAGAGAACAAAGAGGTCTTTCCTTGCTCAAATTAACACATGTCTTTCCTTGCCTCGCTGCACTCAGAGACTTCTCCTCAAACAGGTTTCCAAGCCAACCCGCACTTCCAAAAGCTGCTGCTAATTCCAGCTCCTCTGCACAGCTAAGGGGTAGGGGAAGGTGGTTTCCCCCAGTCATTAATAATGATGAGCACGACGTGCTCTTCAGGCTGTATAATCTACATTACCCTGCAGAGCCTCATGTGTCGTGCCAGGAGTTCCAGCCTGACCACAGAGACCCAAACAGCTGTAAGACTTTGCACACAATCCACCAACAGAGAACGTCAGTTTCTGTGTTTGAGACAGAGAAACAAACTCAGCATCTTGTCTGATTCCAGAAGAAACACAGGGTGAGTGCTGGAGCACTGACACCAGGAAGCAAGACTGCTAAAAAGGCAAGCAATGACATCGAGAAACAACATTCAGCACTTTCAAGAGGTTAATGATTTCGGGCATCCCACTTTTGGGACACCTTATACCCTGCGGAGTATCAAGTTGGAGGCTTTTAATTAACACTTCTGAACGTGACCAGTTAGCAGAATTCCTGACCTGCCTGGAATGTGGCTGTGTTTTACATCCTTTGTTCCCGTTAAGTCAAAACAAATCCTAAAAAGCAAAACAAACACCCAAGCCCAAGCTTTGTCTTCTCCCAGCTTCGTCAGACACACAGGTCAGACAAAGGATTTTTCTTTGCTCTTCTACTAGAGTTCAGCTTTTTAACATGCCACAATTCTGACCACTTTATCTTTCTGATTGAGAACAGGATGTTTGTCACAGGGCTATTTCATTCTCACAAGCATAATTCAGCAGATGGAATGAAAACTCCCTTTCCAATGCATAACTAATAATCCACGGCTAAAGTCCACAGCCTGTTCATTCGGGCTTGTTCCACAGCCTGACAGAACGAGCTGATGAGCCCATTTTATGGAGCATTTCAGAAATTTCAGGAGTGGCAACACGAATGAGAACAACTGCAAAACCGACAGTCAAAGGGCAAGGCAGGAAGTGATGGGGCAGCCCCAGAGGAGGTGCACAAGCAAAGCATCCCGACAACTACCTGCCCCTTCTGCTTCCTCAGCACTCCCATCTCCAAAAGCCTCTGGCAATTAAGGAACCAGCACTTCTAATCGTACTTAATATGCAGAAGACTTGCCAGCCTACAAGTTTATAACATGAACCTTTGGTATTTTATCCCTGTCCTTGGAATATCCTTCTCTCATCCGACACCGTGTCTCAGATTTTCCTGCCACTTCCGGCTAAAATCCAACCTCTCACCAAAAAAAGAGGAAACGCCTTGGAAAGCAGAACCACACCGGCTCGGTAACAAAACCCATCGCGGGGTCCAAGCCCTGACCTTGTGCTCCTCCTAAGCAGGATGGCTCTGTACCCACCCCTGCCCTCCTGCCCCGCACGGGGTGGCAGCACAGCACGGACAGCAGGACACCCCCAAATCCAGCCGCGCTGGGGCATTTACAGGACCAAAAGCCGGACCCTTCTTCCCGTGGGTCTCTCACACACGACAGGAAGGCTTTCCCGGAGCCCACCGCGTTTCTGTCCAGCTGCGCCCACAGCCCACGCCAACATTCCCCCTCCCGCAGCCCCGCACGGCACGGAGGGCGTTCCCGAAGGAGGGCAACAGGGCGGGGACCGGAGCCGGCAGGAATTCCTGCTGCTGCTTCCCGGCGGCGGATCCGGGCACAGCGCGGAGAGAGAAACGCGACTCACCGGGACACGCATCCCAAACGAAACGCCAAGGGCTGCGGCTGGAGCAAGGACCGAGCCGCCCCTTCCCGGGCACTGCCCACCCCATTCCCGGGGCACTGCCCTCCCCATCCCCCGGGCACTGCCCACCCCATTCCCGGGGCATTGCCCTCCCCATTCCCCAGGAAATGCCCCTCCTCCCGCCCAATCCCAGGGCGCTCCCCCATTCCCGGGGCCCTCTCCCCATTCCCGGGGCGCTCCCCCCGATCCCAGGGCGCTCCCCCCATTCCCGGTGTCCCGGGAGCAGCTCCCGCGGGTGCGCGAACCGGCCGCGGGTCACGCACGGAACCTCTCCCCGTCCCCGTCTCTCCAGCGCGGCCCCACCGAGCTCCAACAACACCGAATAATCCCAAACGTCCGAAAAATCACCCCAAACACCCGATAAATAACTTCAAGCGGCTTCGGGCGGAGCCCGAACCCCGGGATGCGCAGGATGCTCCGCGGGTACCTCCGCCTCCCGCTGCTGCTGCTCCGCTCGGCCCTGGATCCCCCGGCGCTGCCCGCAGAACCACAGCCGGCGATTTCCGCTTCTCCTCGGCTCCCACTTCCTCTTCCCGGCTCCAGGTGGGAACGGGACACGCCGCGCTCCGCCCCGGCAGGCGGGGCTGTGAGGGAATACCGCCCCGGGATGGGCGGGATGGGGATGGAGGGATGGATGGAACTGTGCAGGAACACCGCCCCGGGATGGGGATGGATGGATGGATGGATGGATGGACGGATGGAACTGTGCAGGAACACCGCCCCGGGATGGGCGGGATGGGGATGGAGGGGTGGATGGATGGAACTGTGCGGGAACACTGCCCCGGGATGGGGATGGAGGGATCTCTGCCTGCTTGCTTGCGGGGGAGCGGCTCCTTCCCGTTTCTTTAAAGTGCTGGAAGAATCCACACTTTATTTACCCTATAAATTGAGTACAGCATTTTTTTAAATTGGGTTAGATTTACTCTGAAAAAGCTGTTTGCTGGAGGAGAAAACAGGTCAGAGAAGCTGAACCCCTTTGGGCATTGCTTCTGGCTCTGTTCTGTGCCTTTTCAGAGTCTTCCCCTGTCCCTCCATGCACAGGTAGGAATACAAACCACATTTATGTATCACTTTTCATCCATCCGTTTCAACATCCCATATAAAACCACAAGGTACTGCTGTCCAAGTTAGATGTAATTGCCCTCCCTCCCCCCAAACCCTACTATTAACAAAAAATGAAAGTAATTTAGAATAACTTCGACTTTAAGCAGGGTACCAAATCTACTACCCTGACAGTGCAAAGTGAGAAATATTCCTTTATAGGCAAAATAACTCCTTCAAAATAGTATCACCCCCAAACATAGTGTCAATTTTTATTTATCCAAAAATCCATTTTGCTACCCCTCCCTCACAGTCTTTAATTTACCAAGTCCCAAGAATAAATTCTGCTTTGAACATACCCTACTGCACCTTTCTGCAAATGTTGGCACTGGAAGCCACTGCTGCCCCCACGGCACAGCTGAAGCAGCTCCCTGTCCTTTGGTTCTGCAGCAGTTTGAGAGGAGCGGGTTGAGACACCTGCCCTGAACTTCCCTGTCCTGTAAACACACAGGTCTGAAGTTCACTCGGGTCATTCTGCCCTGTCCTCACTGCAGAGAGAATGCAAACTTTGATTTGACAGCACTTTTTCCAACCAAAGCTTCTAAAGACACGGGGCAGTTCACAAACAGCTGTATTTGATCCAGTGTCATTTGGAGATTACTGTAACACACCCGTGTGCCTTTTCCACAGTGTTTTTTCTTTGGGCAGGGAGGGGGGGGTGTGCTATTATCGTTATATAAATGTTTTCCTTGTTTGCTCCACGCCAGCTTTGCTGTGTAATTCAGAAGGAAGTCACCACACACTTGTGCCAGTTCATGAAAGCTTTTGCCATTTCACTCATTTATTCTAGCTCTCATGTCAGTTCCATTATTCCATAACAGTTAAGGTTTTACAGCCTTAAAATAATAATTGCATTTTCTTTTCACATTTTACAAGTCTATCCCGCATTGGTTTCACTTTTGAGAAGCAACAATACATGACTTTGAACACCCACTATCACATCAGTGACCAGCAACAGCTATGCAATTTTTCTCTAAACAGTGAAGTTCAGCTGAACAGTGAGTCAGGATCTCCTTCTGCAGTTCCATTTTAGCTTTTTCTAGAAAGATAGATTCTCTGAAATATAAAAGAGCCTGCAAATGAACAGAGAGCAACTCATAGAGACAAGCCAGACAAACAGAGATGCATTATTGAACAACACTTAGAGCATCAATGACAGTGTTTCTCCACTGCAGGCATTCCTGCTGTCCAGCCAGAGGACAGGATGGAATCTGCTTCACTACTGCTTCTATTATCATTAGCTTTATCCCTGTCTTCTCTTCTACACAACCAATGCTTTACAGCTGTACTAAAATGGACATAAACAGCCCTATTCTGATCCAGTTTTTATTGGTTCCCTCGACCCCTGTGTTTCTCCCCAGGTATCACTCTGGTCCTGACCTCATTTTAGCACCAAAGCAACTGCTGCTGCCATCTAGAACAGCCCTTCAAACTTCCTCACAGGGACCAGAATGCACTGAAGTTGTGGGGTAGTTTTTGTTACCATTTTTAAAAGCAAATCAAAGCTGTCACTACAAGGAGGAGGAGGCAACAAAGCCTCTGGTTTTCCAAAACTGATCAATGCATGTGAACTCAAACAATTCCAAAGAAAGCGTCACCTCTAAGGGAGTATTTCTTTTTCTACTGGAGAAAGGTCATCATTTGAAACAAGACCTACAGGGCAGCAAACAGTCATTAAGATGCTTTATTGACAATGTCCACTCACTGCAAAAGTTTCTGCCTGCACACAGTTAGATCTCAGCTTTTCCATAGTGTTTTATTGGCAGTGGAAAATGCATCAGTACTTTATTGAAAGAAAGCAATAAATAATACTGTGATAAAAATAGTTCAAAAGGAGACTGTACATATTGTTACATAATCTGAAAATACACAAAAGATTAATAGAAAAAACCAGAACAGTAACAATGAATTTCAGTTTTACAAGCAAGTTAAAAGTGGAAAACAAAATAAGAAAAAAAAAGACATGCTATATATATCGTTGCATAATAAATAATGCACCATCTGAACAGATTCTTGCTGGCTTTTTAATATGCCATTTACAAGTATCAGATACATTTTCTACTCATACAGTCCAAAATGGCTACACCCATCAAAATTAAAGTCCAGACAAGTCTTTAGAACAAGTTTACAAAACACATAGGATGACTTAGATAAGAAAAGTAAGGCCTTTATTAGAAGATGCACTGCTTTAGTGTTCAGCCCACGGTACCTTCATCTTTCCCTACCCATTTGACAGGAGGCTGCAGTGCCTTAAGATTGGTCCATTAAAATGAGTCCCACCAGCATCTTTCCACAAGTGTCTTTAATCAAAAAAGATTTAGGACAAAAAAAAAAGCCACCTCTCCGTGGCCTGTGGCCTACCACCAGGAATCATTACGAAGTCTGTCTTCCTCAGTTAAGGAAAAGAAAAAATACAAACAGTTCTTGGATTTATGGCTTGTTTTCAGTCACTGTGAAGAGTCGCTTCACAAATACAGCAGAGAGTGTTACCAGCGAGTCAATCACTTCTAAACCGTGTTGTCCTCAGCGTCAGAGCTCCTCCCAGCTCTTCAAACAAGGTCTACTTTAAATAAAGACAAGTTGCCACTGGTGGCCAAGTCCTCGGTGTGGAAAGGTACAGCTCTGAGGAGAAGAGCACAGGAGTAGCTCCCCCTCTGCAGGGGCAGCTGCTCCCCAGGAGCACAGCTGTGCCTGTCTGCACATCCACCAGAGACACGAAACAGATGCTGCCCCCGGGCAGGAGGCTTGTACAAAGGTATTAAAATCCTTGTCACCTTCGGTGCCATTATTAAAAAACAAGGGTAATTACAGTAACTGCATAATTTACAAAACCCCTATATTGCTCATAGGGACATTTACATACAAGCATTACAGTACATTCAGTTGGAAGGACTAAAATTAGAATAAAAAAATCAGCAATGATTTGATTTGTAGACTGAATAGAAACAGAAAAAGTAAGTAACTATATAAATGAGAAGTCACATAAATATAAGAAACATTTAGATTCTAAAATATTTTCTCTATAGTAATCATGAATTTATTTGCTAATTAAAAACTCTGTAATAAAATATCTCCAAGTGTCCATTTCACAAGTATTAACAGGTTAAGGGTTCCAAATGTTCAAAATGCTGCATATCACCGGTAGAAATAGTGTGGGTAAACTGTAAAAACAACAACAAAACGTACAAGAAACAAACAAAAAGGGAGAGAAACACAACAGAAAATCCATTAGCAGGTGTTTCACAGCATGTCATGGCAAGATTGTCCCTGAGAGCTCCGCAGTGCCGCAGTCATGCACCCCAATATTGCCATGCCACCTTCCATGTAACTCTGCTGCCTCCTGCAATCTCCTCTGCACTGCACAGCAAACAGCAGGGCAAACTTTTCGGCCTCCACGATTTTCATCTCGAGCCACCTGACTACAGAAAATCCTGCAGGGGTGGGGACAGTCCGAGGGAGGGGAAGTCTGAAAACTTCACTTCCTTGGGACTAAAAAAACCTGAAGACAGCCCCTGAGGTTATGAACTACAGATCCATGTGATTTGAGTTTGTGTGTGCAGGAGTTGCCCTTCTCAGCATTTCATACACAAGAACTCCTTAGAACTTCATAAACTCAAACGTGCAAAAATGTTCAGAATTTGAAGAGAAGGAGCTCACATATGAGCTGGAAGGGGTGCTACCAGTAAGAAGAAAAGCTGCAAGAAGAGAAGATATACAGCCCATGAAAGACACCAGCTAGGGAGAAAGATCCACTGAATTATTTTCTTTTTTTTAAATCCAGCACAGTCAAAATTTTAAAATTTAGCTTCCTGGGTTGCTTGCAAAACGAGAGAACTGCTGTTCATGAGAACACACAGCCAGGGCTGCTGCAGAAACACTCAAAACCCTGGAGTAAGAGAGGCCTGTGGACCTCCCAGCAGCCACCACACATGTATTTTGTGTTACCAAGCTGCCTCCTATTGCCAGCACTGCTCCAAATTTAGGCTGCAGTCACCCAGCCTAAGCCATCGCAGTGGCATGGAGTATCCAAGGGCTGGAGAACTATGGAATTATCCCTATAACCATTCCATACCAAAGTATGTTTTAGTGGGATAACTCTGACTGAGCAAAAGATCAGAAGTGAAGTGTGACAGACTGAGCTACTTTCCTTTACATGCCCCAGTTAGCTCTCCTCCCTCCTCCCCACTTCACTAGCTGTGTCTCATCCAAATTTTGATTTCAACGCTTTCTACAGAGCTATTTAGCACAGGCCCTTTCTGAAGCTGTTTAAAAACCTTCAGAAGGCTACAAGTATTTAAACACCCAGCCAGCCTTCATTGTAGGAAATAATCTCCACATTTTCAATATAAATCTAGCCTGAAAACAAGAACAGTTTTCTAAGTGTGCAAAATCACTGTGATAAAACACCTGATTTTTATTCCACAAATAGCTGCTTTACTTGCAGACCTATCAACTTTACTCACCAGGAGAAGGCTTTAACAGGAGTAGGTCCTTACTGTAGCAGAATCCAATCTTTGTGTTCCTGATACACTGCCTATTCCAAGAAGCATGGGAAGACATGCAGAACACAGCATGCATGTTAGTTTTCCAAAAAAACCCCCAAATCATCCCAGCAATGTGATTACAGCTATGGTTCTCACCCAGCTCTAAGGTTACAAGTTAGAAAAGCAGAGTTTGTTTTACAGTTTGTGTATTAACCACTCCCAGTTTCAGTGGCCAACAAAGAGTTCTAAAAAAACCTGCAAGCCAACCAGCACACAGACATTGGCAAGGCAACTTTCTAAGTGATTTACTACTTTATGTAGTTTTTAAGTGTTTATTTACTATCTCAAAAAGAGAGGGGGTTTACATGAATTCTGGAAAATACTCTGTGCTAGTGACAATCCCTAAGATTTAGAAAAGCTCATTTTTAGAGAGTACCACCAGATGCAAAGATTGCTTCTTTGAGCTTTGCTCATAAGTACAATCCTCAGAACCTGAGACAACTCTAACAGATTATGCTGCAGTTCTCACTGTTCCAACAATTTATCCTCATGGTACCACAGAGACTATTTTTAAACAGACAAGACCCCTCATGTGACAGGTGATCAACTTGCAGATGGGGTGCCTGGGGTTTGTTTTTGTTGTTTTGTTGCTTCTTAAAGTTCTTATCACTTCCTGTGCACACAAACACATGTACACCATGAAGGGCACACCAATGAATGAAGTAGTGATTTCAAGTACGATCAATATTTAAGTGCCCACTGCAGGGGGTAATGCACATATTGCTCAAGTTTTAATAATCTCAAAATCACCTGAGTTCACTGACATAATTTTGGATGCATTTTACTGCATTTCAGAAGTGGGACTTAATTGCTGCTAATTACAAATGATGCACCACGTGATTAAATCACTGCTGCTAAAATGTCATTTTCTTTTCCTAGTTTAAATGACATTTATTTCTAACTGTAATTCCCATTTTGCTGCTCCAATGATGAAATAAAGAAACGCCACATCAGGCAGACCTTCCTGAAATGATGAAGCACCCCATGGTTAAACACAGTGTTAAATGTACAACCATGCACAAGGCAGATGCTTTTATGCAGCAAAAAGATCACTTGATATTGATTCCCCTGTAAATCTCAGGCAAAAAAGCACATCATGCTTAAAATAGTACAAAACCAATACCATCAATCTGCATCTTCTTTGGCTGCATAGAGGGTGAAGACATTGAGGTTGTAACTCTGAAGTTTGCGGGGAGAGTCTCTGCTGATCCAGCAGCTAAACCTCTGATGTCCTTTGGTCTAAACTTCTTTCTCCATGAAGGTGCTCTCCTAAAGCTCTTGTCATCATCCTGTCATATTGGTAAACAACATCAGCAAGACCAGAAATGGAGGATTGTCACTGACATGAGGATTACTGACAATCTGAAGTGAATGAATCCCCACTGAGTTAATGGTGAGGAGCAACAAGGGCAGTAAATACTGTATTGCCACACGGTGTTTTGCTTGAGCACTTGGGTAAACTGAACTGGCATCTTTCCTTCCTCCAAGTGCGTTTTTCCTTCCCCCATAAATACACCTGCATCTTTCAATAGCCCCACCTCAGAAATATAACCCTGCACTTACTAAATACACTCTAAGTCCCTTTTCCAAAAACATCTGAAGGTGTTGTGTCAACACAAATATCCCCACGGGGCAGCTCTGTTTGCCAACTTCCCCTTTAGAAACACTTCAATCCTCTGAATGTCATTTTACCTCAAATGCATTCCCTTTTACCATTAGGAGGCAATTATCTACATTATTTGAAGATATTTCCATATTCAAACTGCCCTGTGCCACTAGAACAGAGTCAACACCTGTTCCCTCCAAGCCCCTTTTGCAGTCTGAAATCTCTAAGGAGAAACAACTTAGAAAATATCAAGCTGCCTTCTGGCAGGTTATTAAAAGCCTAGTAGAGATGCACAGGGAGAACAGAGCTGTCAGCATTGCCACAAGTGCATTAGGCAAGAGATGAACACCAAAATAACCAAGGTCTGTGGGTTTGCCACTTCAGCCTTAACCTGAACCACTTTCACCACATAAACTCCCATTGGCAGCAAAGATGAGACAGCACGGAGTTAAGACTCTCCAGGGGAAGTAAAAACAGAAATACAGCACAGAGCAACTTAAAAGGTTAAAGATTCAGCAGTTTCTCCTTTATGTTGGGGGTTCACAGGGTCTACAAAACAGTCTCACATCCACAAAGTTTTATATTCATCACATTTCAGGGGAGTTTATACATTTAAGATCACTGACTGTCCATCAGAAGTTGCTTTCATGTGTGATCACACCTGGTGGTCCTCTACACTCCAGTATGAACCAAAATTAACACCACAAGACTTCCTGAAAAACACTCAAAGCTATTTGAAATGCTGCTCATGAGGATAAGGTGCCTTTGTCTACTAAACCTTGTTAATCTGCAAAATGGGTCACTAATTTTCCCATATTTTAGGTAAAGAAGATTCAGCCCAAAATGCTGCTGTTAGATATTAACCACAGGAGCTACAAAAACAAACCTGCAAATCTTCTTAATACTTTCCTATTCAAAGCCATCTTCCCTAAATACACAAACTCTGCCATATTTAGAAACTCTCAAAGACCAGGAGTTTCAAGTTAAGGTTTCTGTTACTATTCTGCCAAAAGCTTCAAGAGGTTCAAGTTAAATTCTTTCACATAAATTCTTTCTGATAAAGTTGCCAAGACTGTAAAATGGGTCAGCAGCTCAAGTCACTTACTTCATCAAGCCTTCTGTCAGTGCCCATGGCGAGAAGGTTATTAAATTCCCTCTCCAGAACAGCACGAGCCTAAAGGTTGTGGTATGAAGGAAATAGAAATTAATTCCAAAGATTAGTAATTAGTAACCTATAATGATTTTGAAAACTTAACAGAACCCAAGTTGTTAGATATTTTCTTATCAGATTAACAAACGTACCTCATACTTGGAAAGTCAGTACTCAAAAAGTTACAATTTAATTTGTAACTTATTAAAAATTTCTCCCTTAGCTGTGACATGCAAGTTCATGATTCTGGCTCTAAATTTACTACTTCACAGCAAAAACTAGCAAACAACAAAAATGATAAGCCTTACAAGAGTGCTGTGGATATGAGCTATGAGGAAAATACTTAATCAGTTTTTATCCCCCTCAAACAAACTTCCATGAGAACTGTTACTAACAAACAGAAAACGACAAGAAAAGCACAAAGTTTCTCTCATATGATAATGGCCAGTTTTCCAGTTCTAAAGTTTCTAGAGGCAGGACTAGAAAGCCACGCACTTACCTACGAGAAAACCCCAGTCAGCTCTGTTTTTAACCTTCCCACCAGCCATAAAGGAGCTCCTCCTTGCTCACCTGTGTGTTTTGGGTGGGGATTTGCAAGAGGAGAGCTAATGCAACGTAATCAAAGGATTCATCTAAGGCCACAAGTGCACCGTGCACGCCGCTCTCCAGAAGGTTGTTCGCGTATTCTTTCAGACCGATGGACACGACCCAGTGGATCATCCTTTCATTGCTCCACACCAGGACATCTGCGGAGGAAGAAAGAGAACCACATTTGTAACAACACAAAGTTGCTGAGCAAATTCACCCACAAGCCTAAATGAAAAGGGGAAAGGAAACGCATTAGAAGTTTGCTGGAAGGCATTTCACACTGTAAGAGTAAAGGGGAGGAGCAGGCAACCGAGGTGTCTAAGCAAGTTGTGTCCAAGGTAACCCCAAATTTTTCAGTCTAACAGACTGAAAAGACTTCTAATTCTGGGCAGGGAACAAAATGTCTATGGAAAGTCTCTGAAAGTACTGTGAAATTCCACCCTGCTTTTCCTTATTCCTCCATGTTCCATAATTACCATGAATCTGGAAGATACAAACACCTAAGCCATTTGGCTATTTTTCATAAGAAAAGAAAAAAAAAAATAACAAAAATACCCCCATTCTCCTATAAAACATTTAATTTCCAACTCCAGAGCAATACGAGTTTCAAAACAGCTAGCACTTGCAGCACATCTCTGCACGAGGAAATGATTTAATTCACTGTCCAGGGCCCATATCCAGACACACCTCCTGCATTTAATACATGGTATTATACAAGTGATTCCTCCCCCTGATGCCTTTTCTCCGTTAATAAAGTTTTGAGGCTGATCAGTAAAACCATGTGGGAATCAGACTGAGGTAAAGTTAACAAACTAACCCTTAATTTCATCCTGGCTTTCTTCTCTTTTTCTTTCAAGCTCTTTCCGATCATAATTCAGCCTTCGTAGGCACATGATTCCACATTGAAAACTGTTTCTGTTTAGGAAAGAGAAACACCATTGAAAAAAGAGCTTCAGGGCAATGAAAACACCCAGTGCAAGCCAGGCCTGCAGCTGAAGGCTCCTTACCTGTGAAAGCTGTCTACCATCTTCAGCTGCCCACGCAGGTCCTTCTTCGTCAAATGGTCCAGCATGCGGGCGTCCACGAGACACTCCATGAAGTAGCTGCGGTACTGAGGGAGCCCCAGGCTTGGGAGCCACTCGTTTCCAATCCACTCGTGGTTCATGTCACCATA
This sequence comes from Formicarius rufipectus, assembly GCA_013399695.1. Taxonomy (NCBI): domain Eukaryota; kingdom Metazoa; phylum Chordata; class Aves; order Passeriformes; family Formicariidae; genus Formicarius; species Formicarius rufipectus. The sequence goes on from VXAU01006138.1 coordinate 24,437, forward strand.
GGCGAGGGTCTGTTTGTACGAACAGTCAGCAGTCAGCTCATTGAAGTGAGAAACGGACAGGGTATTTTACACAAAGTGCTTACTTAACTGCCTGGGAAGGTAAGCACACCAAAATACTGAACACTGCGTGTGTGTTTTCAGGAGAAATCATCCTTGTGGAGAACAGTCAGCTGGGATATTCAGATCAGTAAGTAAAAACTGCCTCAATTTATATCAAGCAATAGCATGATAAAGATATGCAAGAGCTAATAAAAATAGACTAATCTATACAGTTTGATAGCAAAAGCCATAGAATTTCATTGTGATGTCACAAATTTTGTCAGTCTTGAAAACTGGGGGAGAATCTTATTTTTCACGTGACTTTATTAAGACAAGATATCAATAATGTAACTGCAGGCTTTTCTTAGTTATTTTCAGAAACTGATAAAAACCTACTACTGAAGAACAAGCCATTCCAAATCCTAGTCCTTATCCTAAAACAGACCTTTCTCACTGCAGTTTTGATCTTCCAATCAATCGAGACATTTCTGGGAGATGAGAGTCAGTAACTATGTATCCAATCATTCCCTGGGCAACAAAACCCAGCAGCATCTTTATTCAGAAGGGCAGTAAGAACTTTCTTTTTTTTCCAAGTAATTAAAAGTCAAAAGCCCAATTTCCCCTCTAGGGGAAGCACCTCCCACACAGGAGCAGGGCCACAGGGAAATGCACTTCTCCAAGCCATCAGCAGGTAGCAGAGTGAAGGGACTGTGGGCAGAGGGAACTGTGACTGTTACCACTGACCATCAGCAGATGAGTCTCTGAGACAGAGTTAATGGGACTTAACCAGGCTTAAATTGGAGGGCAGCCAAGCAAGAAGAGACTACACAGTCCAAAGATATGGGGCAAGGGTAAATCCTGAGTTTTCTTTATATCCCTGTATAAATGCTCAACTATATCACTGCCTGAAAATACAATTAGGATTTGTCACCACTTTAAGGCAAAACAATTAATCAAGGAGGATTAGAGAATTAGTGGATAGAAATCTGCTTAACTCTCTAGGCTCAGGGTGTCTTGCAGCACACCTGTGATGGTGGCTGGCTGGAACAGGGCCCTTCTGCACACTGCAGTTGTTTGTCTTGGACTTCTGGTTCCCCAGAGAGCCAAAATACTAAACTATTGGAATCACCTAAATATAAAGATGTATCTTCCAGCTATGTATTGTACACAGATAGGTCCAAGGTCTCCCCCTCTCCCACCCCCCAACCCATACCCAGAATCACTAAAAGATGCTGCTATAAAGAAGAAACAGATTCTTTCATGCTCTAATGATTGAAACAGTTTACATACTATACATACAGTCTATAATATTAGAGAAAGTTTCCAACCTGAGCCCAGCTTCCCTCCTCATCTTCCTGTTACGTGGTTAGAAAAGCAAAAGAACACACACATATTAGTATTTAAGTTCAGTAAGGAGATCCAAGTTAATGGTGCACTGCAAGACTCTACTTCTACTGCATACCAAAAACATCTAGATAAAGCAAGCATCATGCAAGGTAAACAATTATATACAAGGCACTTATTTGGTATGAGAAGTTGCAAAACCCATCTACTGATTAAGTTTTCTGAGAAGAAATTTCTGCACCAGTAATTCAATTTGTCTATAGTTAATCAAATCAGAGTTCCATTTTACAGATTAGAGTTTTGTTTACAATCTTATCAATGCTGATTTTTTTTTTAATTCCATTCTGGAAAAAAAAAACAAACTACCAAGGTGCAGCTTACAAGGTTAACAATTAGAAAAGCAATGATCCGGAATTTTAGTGTGTTAATTTGAAAAGAGAAAAAGAAAGAGAACAAAGAAAAAAGAAAAAAAAAAAGATCAAAAGGTACTTCATTGAAAAGTTCAAAAAGTGGGAACAGCACTCTAAGAACAGAAGTGGCAACACTGTCAACTAACCGTTTGTTGTGTGGCTGTAAGATTTTCCATCTCTTCATGTGTTACCCAGACATTCCCCGTGGTCTAACATGAGCCCACAGGGAACCAATCCCATCCAGTGAAAGGAAAGCAGTAACAAAGAGGAGAGGTTGCAGAACAAATAAGCAATCGGTACATGTAAGGAGCAGGCATGGGCAAAGCAATGGTCTCTAAAGTCACGTACAGGGACTGCTACTGAGAGGAATGCATGCAATGAAAGCCTCCTGCATGGACCAGCCTCCTGCAGACACAACAAACTAACTGCACGTGGGCAGCAGCTCACTCTCATCTCATCCAGGGGAAACACTGCACTCTGCTCCTCTCTGAATGGGTGCAGTGCCAGGAGTAACCTCGCACTGCAGGGTGCACAGAGCCACGAGAGGAAACTCCCCCCAGGTGTCTGAATTTACTCTTCTAGAGAGACAAAGGGGAACTCCTATGTAGTCTGAATTATTTGGAGTTCATGGCCTTAGATGTGGAGTAAAAGAACCTCCAACTATTTTATGAATGTCTGTACACATACGCCTACTTCATCTGTACTATAAATTCTTCCAAGGCCAGAAGATGAGACAAAAAACACGTACTCTAAGTATCTTGCGTTACACACTTACACTGAAATAAACTTCTCTTTCCCTTGAGAAAGAAAATGCAGTTATTCCTTCATTTAATTCCCATGAAAGGAAGAAACATGCTACACTTAAATAACGTGTTTTCTACAACTTCATGCTTCCAGAAACCCTTAGCTGAAGCTGAAATCCTTTCAGTTCCTATCCACAGTCAAATGGTGGGAAATTCTAAGGGCCCTATAAGGTGCTCAGTGCTGGACCACGTTCCTTACCGTCCTGGAGGTGGGAGGGGCAGAAGGGCTGGTGAGGGACATGATTTCTTGGATGGCCAGCCTCAGCTTCAGCCTGTGCAGGGGGTTGCTGATGCCGATTTCGCGCTGGATCTCCGTGTCAGACAGGGCTGACATGATAGCCCCGCTTTTCACGTTGGCTCGGCAGGCAGCCACGTACCAGGCTGGCATCCCAACCCACAGCTGCAACACAAAAAAGGGAGGAAACAGGAGCTGGGAAACAGGCCCAGCTTCAAAACCTTGAATTCTTTACAAGTCTGTACACTGAGGGGGTTTTTGTTTGTTTTGGAAGGTCCGCTTACCTCCAGCCACACCACCACAGTAGGCCCATCCCACTGTGCAAAAGGCAAACCTTGCCTTCTGGCTTCCTCCAGCAGCTCATGCCTACAATCACAGAAACAGTTATTAGCAATACCTGATGTTACAGTTTGAACTCTGCATTCAAACCACCTTCTCTCCAGGAGTTAACTCATTCCTTTCTCAGCCTTCCATGATGCACCCACGAAGGCAGGTACAGCACACGTACAAGGACTTTGCAGGGATGAAAGCTGAACAGGACTGGAAATCTGTGAGCAGCAGGGAAATTTGTGTCTGAAAGCCCTAAAGACACTAACTAACACTCCCAGCCCACAGGGATGATGTCAGATTCTCAATTGCTGCAGTTTTCTGCACAGCAAATCAGGCTGGCCCCAAGTAGCCCCTTTCCTCACGGTGCAGATGTGAAACCTGTGGCAGTGCACGAGCACAGGAGATGCCCAGGTCCACCAGGCTGCAAGGCTGGGAACTGGGGCAGTGGCCATCTCAGTGGTGATTCCTGCAGCAGCCTGTCAGAATGCCAGGCAGAGCTTCTGACAGCCATTCTATTCAGAGCCATGCTTTGGCAATGACATCCTGAAAGGCTGTGGACTGAAACTCAGCTTTCATCTCCTCTGATGACACCACTTCCTCTGTTATTCTGAAACACAAGAGCCTGAAGTTTAACATTGACAATTCAGCTTACAGAAACAATGGAAGCTCACAAGGTCCCTATAAATAGCTGCCAAAAACGTTTGATAAACCCAAAGACAAAAAACTGTGCTGTGGGTACAGGCATGCAATGCTACTTGGCTATGGTTGTCTGAAAAAATAGATAAAGTCTAAAAAAAGCTTATTTACACTGCCTTTGAAAGCCATTTGTATGTGGCTAAGTCTCCACTCACTCTACTTAGAAATTCTGAAAAAACAACTTGACCTAATTAGACAGTTTTTACTGGTTTATGTTATTCCTTCATGCCCGCCCAAGTGTAAAATTAAGAAGATAAGCAGCAATACTACAGACTCAGGTTCCTATGTTATGTATTGATCATTTCCTCACTATTTAAATCAAATAAGATCTCCTTGCCTTTTGAACTGTGGCACTGGATAGATCTAAGATGGTAAAATATTTACAAGTCATATATATACGTATTAAAAACCACAAGGCATCTTGAACAGTGGTTACTGACAGACCAGGAGCTTTTTTGCTACTAGGACAGAATGGATATGCAGCATTCAGCTCTTTCAGACAGAGCTGGGATCCTTCTGCTCTGCTGGTAGATAACTAAATATTAAAAAGCAATCATTGAAGTAATAAATATACTACCAACTGTTTTATCAATAGATGGTCCTTCTCCACCTGCATGACAATAAATTCCTACTGCTCCGGAAGAACCTCCCCATAATTTTTCCTAATTATATGTGCTGCCCAGAGATGGAAAAAGGGGAGAGAGGAAGGGGCTATCAGACAAGTGGTTATAAATAACGATCCTAATGTACCATCTAAAAACTCAGCAATTAAGGAGGAACAGAGTTCAGCAGTCAGCAGCTCAATAGCTGCAGTTCACTAACAAAGAAAGAAATACATATTTGTACACCTCAAAAAGATACACGTAATTCTAAATCAGGAATAAAAGATCACCTATTTTCCAGCTGCTGTAGAACACTTTACATTAATCCCACTAATCACTGGCCCTGAGCACAGTCAATTCTGCTTCATTTTGTTGCTTAAAGACTTAAAAATTACGAAAAATAGAAAGATAAGATACTATAAAACACTGCTCGGTAAGAACAAATTAAAATGCTTAATACTGTATTTGCCAGAAAGGAATACAATGTTTTTTCCCCAAGTACTTTAACTTCCAAATTCGTGCCTTTGTCTTCCTTTTTGGTGGCTGCATTGTGTGGAGTTCAGAGAATTTCAGTGTAATTTCTGGTAGTTTTATGAGTCTCGCTGTGTAATTCATATGAACCATGACACAGTAATCCTTTGGAGCAGTACAGGGAATATATAAAAAATGTAAGGAGAGGTTCTGATGCAAACTGGAAACTCACGGTGGTATTGCAGTGCAGAGGAGAACTGTGTGGCTGGGAGGGAGTGTTTTGTGAGGGAGGCAAACACGCAGAAATAGAAACAAACAAAGAAAAAATTGTTTATGGGGTAACTTTATGAAGAAGTTATTCAATGGATCCAAAGAGGAGCGCAACCACGAAGAGGAAAATTTATTGCAGGATTTGTTCATGTGCAGTAAGAGATAAAAGATGTGCTTTCATGGGAAATCACTAAAGCCAAAGCTCAAGATGCAGTAAAGGCTCAGAACAGCTCAGAGGGAAAATTCAGAGGCAGCTGCTGTTTCTGCAGTGTTTCTTTTCCTATAGCAGAGAACTTCCCTTGTCCAACCATCCCCTTCCAACTTTTGCAAGACACTCCCTGCATTCCAGTGACCAGATCCCTGGAAGATCCCCAGACGGGCCAACTGGGTTCCACAGGCCACCAAGTCACACCAGTCAGGCAGAGGGTGCATGATCCAGCCTCGCTCCTTGGGGAGGACAAAACCATTGCAGCAGTGGCAGCAGGGCTGGCTAACAGATGGCACAAACCTGGCACTGGGAGGCATAAAGAATGCCAGGGGAGTGGTGGCTACTGCAGTAACTCTTAGGTGACAAAACCAAGGGGTACATGTCTACAGACTTCATGAAAACTGGGCACAACTTCACTTGGAACGGGAGCCCCAGCGCACTGCTGCTTGTTGTTGGACACATTCCAGAGGCACCTCACACCAGCTGTGCAGAACAAAGAGACTGTGCACACAGGGGATGAGAAAGGATGCCCAGCCTGCAGGTGCCTGATAGAGCAGGGAAGGCAGCAGACCCTTTAAAGACCATCTGAAGGATGTGTTTGGAGTGGCTCTTGGCAGGCAGGGATGCAATAGTCCCATAAGGAAAATAAAGCAGCCCAGAGCAACCTCACTCTGTCACTGGATTCAGGCAGCATGGGAAGGGATAAATCCAGGCCTTGTAGCCAGAGGGGAATGCTGCACTCCAGGTTTCTTGGAAGGAACAGAAGAGAACTGATCTGGAAGAAGTCCAGAACAGAGAACACACAGCAGTGTGGAGGAGAAGAGGCTGATACTGATGAAAGTGAACGAGTTTCAAGGTGTAAAAACTGAAACCCAACAGCTGCAAAGCATGAAAATAACGAACTCCGGGCAGAGCATCAGAGGAAAGGTAATATCCTTATTATGGATTCAGTTCAGATACGTGATAAGCTAATAGTGTGTAACTTTAAGGAGAGATATCTTAAATTCAGGTTTGCCTTCCTTTTTGGTTGATACAGTATTAAGTTTGTTATGCTGCACACAGAAAAGCACAAACCCAGTTGTGGCAAACACTGTCAATACTACAGCTCACAAAGAGGATGGACACAACACTACAAACAACAAGCAAGGGTTTCACAGAAGCACATCCACCTTGGAAACAAGCTGCCACAAATACCCACTATTGCTGAAGAGCTTTCAAACCCCAAATTACAAAAGTGATTTGATCTCAGTAGGGTTTAATATTTCCATTATAAAAATTCACACCATGCAAATCAAGACAAGACAATGAACTACCTTTGACACTGAGCTATGTGACACTGGATTTATTTCAGCAACACATTTTCATAATACATTCTTTGGAATCTATTATTTCCTTTCATAATTAGACTTCTTTGTAAAAAGGTTAGAGCTTTTAATATATTGCTCAAAAATCCAAATGATATTTATCATACTTCCACAGCAATCCTAATAAAATAAAAATAAACTTACCCTGATTTTGCACTACCACATCAAATGGTAAACAAAAGGAAAATAAAATAATGAAGGAAAAACATAAAACTAGGATTAAATCAAACTCAAAGGCATACAAAACCAGACAAATAATGCGTACTGTAATTTAATTCTGTAGCTATAAATAGGGTTTTGCTAGCAGACAGCGAATACTGCCCTCAGCCTGTTTGTGCACATGCAAGCAGAAATCAGAAAGATAAGCAAGCAAACAGGGATTAGAGACAGCTATAAATAGAAGGAGCTGTCTTTGTTCCAGGCATTCAGGTAACTGGAATTCTTTCTGCTGAATACAAGATTTTGTAAAGGCAAACAGCCAGCCCCAAGGACCTGCTTTAACCCACTCTCCTCCCATGCCAAAATGAAAAGCCACTCAGGGCAGCTTTATCACTTTTTCCTTTCTCTGAGGAGCATCCCCAAGGCAAGGGCTGCTTCCCATGCTCAGGGACCTGCAGCACTCTGAAGCAACTGCACTGGAGTACCTTACTGGGATTTTTTTACACTACAGGTTTAGGTTATATTAATTTATTTGAATGAGAGCCAAGAGAAGGCTCCAGGGAGATCTTAAAGCCCCCTCCAATACCAAAAGGGGTTCCAAAAGAGATGGAGAGGGACTTTGGAATACATTGGGAAGGCAATTCCAAACTAGAGGTTTGCATTTGTTTAATACAGACTCTTGCCTCTTAAGCAATCAACAACACACAGCCATAAATTATACTTTAAGAAATACCAGTGAATTTTTGAAAGGCAGAATGTTTACAAGTAAAGTCACCATTTATCTGCGACTGCACTTTGTGCATTTCTTAAAGCCACTGTAGATTGCTCTGCTTGAGAAAGAAATTTGTGGCTGGTATTGAGAAATACCTATACTGCTCAAACAACAATTTACACAGGACCAGACTAAAGCTATTTATTCAAGCAGGACGTGGGGTATGACTTTAAAGTTCTGCAGAAAAGGGGAAAATACCAGATCAGAATAATGTACCATGGCCTTCAGAGCAGCAGTCTGAGGAAAAACAGCTGAGCCTCGTGTTATACAAACAAACCCACATTCCAGCCCGACTTTCCAAACCAACACACTGCTGGTTTTCATTAGCAGCCACCAGGCACTGCTCTTAGTTGTTAACACAACCAAGGTACGGCAAGAATTCCTCACAAAAACAAAACTAACACCATTTTCTTCCAACACTCACTGGTTTGACTTTAGAAGGCAAGTAAAAAGCTCAGACCTGTCTGAGCTTTGTCAGCTTTCTGACACAATAAAGGCAGCTGAGCAGAAGCAACAGAAGTTCAAGGCATACGGCTCAGCTCTGGGTGAAAAAATGCAAAGAATGCCTGATCCTACTTACATAAGTTTGAGTGTTTCATGGATTCCCATATAAGCCTTAAATCAAGATTTCTACTGCTAGCGATATCTGTTTTTCACCTCTGGTTATAGTCTTTGCTTCATCTCTTCTAACTTTGGCAACAACAAGCATGCAAATAGATATTCACAAGCTGAACAGTAAACTAAAGATTTTCTTGGACACACTCTGAAAAAATTCTCATGACTAGCAAAAGGCCACAGAATAAAAGGTGCCATGAAAAAAAGTCTCCATTTGTGTATAAAAAAAGAGGAAATCAGGTTTACATGACGCCAAGGAAAAGATCTCAGCTGTTAAAACGTGTAAGAGAAAATGTCAAGACGATCTTAAACAAAAGTGAAAAAATTAGTGCAGAGAGAAGCAGTTGGCAGGGGCAGAGAAGGGAACGGGAAAGTCATACAGAGGGATGTCAGCACTGAGCATCCTGTGCTTTCACTCTGTCAACTCCTGCACACTGGAGCAAATAACAGCCTAAGGCAGTTTTGGCAAAATTTCCAACTGAATTGAACCCAAACCAGGTATTAAATACAACAAATTTTGGGGATGGTTTGGCAAGAGTCCACTTTTATCTCCATGTTTCTTTCTGACAGCATTCAAATAATAAGGTTTCACCACTGAAATGAATTTCAAACTTACCATGACCTGTGCCACTATTAATGTTTTGAAAAATTAGGTAAAAAAAACCCTCTACAGAGGCTTATTGGCCACAGCACCATATTAGGCAAAAAGAGCCAAAAATGAAACTATAGAATAATAAACCGCAACATTTTTGAAGAAAGCAATCCTTTAACAACAGAGGAATAAAAATAGTTGATAGCTCACTTTTTCTGCATTTTCCTGTTCTTCTCTGCCTGACCTCCAAGCTTGCTGAGCCCTAAGGCATCCTGAGAGGAACCATCTGCTTCTCCCATGCCACCTAAAAGAACCAGACCAAAACCTTATATTCTCCATCAAGTATTTAATCCTTTGTCATATTACTGACCATGTACAAAGCCACCTCCTTCCCTGTGCAAACCCCATAGCAAACCCACCTTGTCCTAGTCCTTCCTTGCTTGTTTGCCCAGGCCGTCCCTTTTCCTTCTTGCCAAACAAGCGGCCGATGGAGGATTTGATGCCCTTCTTTTTGGGAGCTTTGTGAAGGGAATCTTGGCTACTGTTACTGCTGCTGGGGTTACTTGTTTGCCCATCTTGAGAACCTGTTGAACTGTATCCACAAAGAGTCACAAAGGAGCCCACGTTAAACAAGTTCAGCAGTGTAACAGTGAAGCACACTTCAGTGCTCTCTGTGCCACTCAACAGAAGTTCAGGAACTCATTAATGACATCTAATTTCAGTTTTTATGAGTGAAGAAATATAGCTATTAAAATACAATTAAATAGAAAAAAACAGTGAAAACAATGCAAGAAAGTAAGGAAAGGAAATAAAAGTTACATTCTATAGCATGGAACTATAAATCAATAGAAGTGTTTAAAGTGCAATTCAAAGAGGCCAAAGTTGCCAACACGAGTTCCTGATCAAGTCAGGCAGACAGCAAAGGTGGAAATACCTGAGTGGAATCCATCCCAAGCACTTAAGCACTTTGGAAAGAAAATATGTCAATCAAAGTGATGGCAATTTGCAAGTTATTCTTAAACTTACACCTAAATTCCAACTTGGAGAGAGGAATTGTGTATTTGTCATCTCCTAAACATGAAGCAAACTTAATGCAGATTTGAGTTACCAGAAGAATTCTTCACATAAAGCCATTTCTGATCATTAACAAAACCTGTGTTCTTATTGCTCATGTAACACAGTCACCCATTTGTGCGTTCACACAGTTGACTTTTGCGAAACCTCTCGATATCCAGACTAAGAACCTGCAGGCTCGAGAGCCCTGCAGGCTCAGGCTATCCCTGGGATGATGGGAAGTACTGAGCTGGTGGCAGGCCCCCAGGAACTCAGAGCACTTACTTCCTGATGTCCCTGATGTCCTCGTGGCTCACGGTGTGCAGAGTTCCCTTGGTCACCCTGTCCAAGCGCAGCGACCGGGGCGACGCGGGAGGCGACGTCTCGCATCTGATCGTGGCCTTGTCATCTCGTACCTCTTCCCTGGAAGCTGGAGACTGATGGAAATAGAAGGACAACTTGGGGGGGGAAGGCCAAACCACAAATACAAAATCAACACCACACAAAATAGTGAATGGAAAAGTCAGTCACTTCAGTCCTAGGAAGATTACTCTTGCCTTTACCATTCTGCAGGTGCCTATATTTTGCTTGACCGCTTTCTGAATTTCCTGTTACCTTCAGTGACAAACTACTAAAGCTCAGTCTTGGCTACTGCAATGAGCAATTAGCACTTATCTTTTATTCATTCAGAGAGCTGAGAACTCAAGTAATGTCTTAGCACTGCCAAACTAATGTAGTTGACTGCATTTTGAGCAGGTGCAAAGACAGAAAACCAGAGTCCTGTGAAAGGAATCATTAGGGAGACTACTGACTTCATGAAGTCTGTTTCTACACACCTGTGGCTATGGCTGATCTTAAAATTTTAGTGAAATTACAACTTATTTGTGTGTGCACTGACAGATCTTTGAAACTAAACATGGATGTATCAAGACCGAAAAATGTTTACAAACAGAAAGCAGCACAACAGTCTCCACATCAGCAAAAAAAAAAAAAGCCAAACAAACAAACAAAAAAACCTCCCACGAAACAAACCCACACTTGTGCTAAAATGATAAACCATCATCTTGCCTTATTCTAGAGTTACACTGCAAATGCTTTCTTTTATGTTGCTGTTATCCACGAATGAGTTTGGGGTCAGGGAAGGAGAGGAAGGAGCACACCATTAAACAAACTAAAGATTTTTACCTTTCTACGGTGTTTCCTTAAATCACTAGGCTGACAGATGCATGCAAAGAAAAGAAATTTGGAAAAGCTGTATTTATTGCAAACTGTAGCACAGACTGCAACAACTCATACAGACAAAACATTCTAGGGAGAATATAAATAACAATTACAACAATGGCACAGAGGAAGATACTGAGTACGAAGCTCTCTTCAAACCACAGATTGCTTAAAATGTATCCCTGAAGAGAGAAGGAAACAAAATAAACACTTTACAATTGGTTATGTACTGAATTACTGGAGGTGTTGGAGGGTAGTGGTGCTACAGGCAAATTAGCACACAAAAAGTGCAGGACCTTCAGCAAGAAAACAGTGAAGTGTTGCTTTTAGAAGGGGAGGGATCGCCAGTCGCTGTCAAGGACTTGCCTTGGCCCTCGCTGGTACCCACAGCAGCCCCAAACACACTGCCTGCCCTAGAGCCCCTCAAAGCTCAGTGATTTCTGCAGCTGCTTCCTACACAGCACAAAAAGCTGCCAATATTTAATAACTGTGGAAGACAACAGTGCCAACAATAGCTAGTTTTATATACAGGATTCTGTACTTTCTACTAAGTTTAAAGTGCCGGAATGTCTGAGCAAGAGTTTGCCACCAGTTCTGTGTTAGCCTCCACCCACTGCAGAACCCCTCATTTCCCAGGGACTGCTCACCTCTGCCAGCGTAGAAACCCTGAGCTACAGGAACAAGTTACTCAGACTGATGCTGACAAAAGTTCAATTGAGGTAATTTGTTTAACAGCTCTCATTATTTAAAAAGGCTGTAACCAAAAATAAAGTCAGTCCCCTTTGAAGCGGGACAGGAGGAGGGGTGTTGCTTCCCTCCCACAAAGGATGACTTTTAATCATTTTTGATTTAGAATACATGTAAACTATGCAGCATTAATATGTAAGGTTTTGTTCAGTCTGACTGTGGAATACTACACTGCTAAATCATTCATTAAATCATAGAAAGGACCTTTAAAAATGATCCAGTCCCTCCTTAAGTTCTTGACAAAACACCTCAGACTCATTTTATACTCTGGATGGATCCTTCGCCCATAAAAATGCAAATTTTACCACATGGAATGAAAACTGTCCACCAAAACTGGCCAAGAGAGCTTGAAGGCTTCACAATTTATCATGCTGATGCTGCTTAATCATGAGGGGCTTTCAAGTGACTGAGCTGCACAACCCCTACTGCAGGCAGCACTGGGCTCATTTGCCTACATGATCATCAACTGATGCAACTTGCCATTAAAAACTGAAAACCAAAGCAGAACTCTGAATATTCAGTCTAATAACTCACAGTAGCTGCTCCAGTAGTTTCTAGAAAGCTCCTGTTCTGTAATTCTAGAACAGCTTGTTTTCAAGCTTTCACAAATCACTCGCCAGGTTCAAAAACCATCAAACACAATTGCAAACAGCAGATCAAGTGACTTTGACTCACAATTATCATCTAAAGTGAACGTCAGAAACAGTTCACCTTTCTTCAATTACATTAGATTTTAACACAGGATACATTTTCTTAATCTAGTTCTCTGAAAAAGAGCTATTTAATTTTAATTTAAATCTGGTTTTATTAATAGAAGTACTTTGCTTAACTCCTTGCCGTGAAGCGTTAGAAGATAAAGCACCCCATACCCTGGATTTTGGAAGTTGTTTATCCAAAGAAGCGTGCTTGACCTTGGACACACGGCTAGAGCTAATATATTTTTTTAAAAAATTCAAAAAAGCCAAAATAATTTTTTTTAATGAAAAAGAATATGACTTTGGTATACACACACATGAATTTTACATAGCCAGCAGAAGTACTTAGCTGAGATATGTGTTTTTTAACACTCCTTCCTGTAAGAGACCAAATGAGCCCCACCATTTGCAGCCCAGTTGCTCCCAGTGAGGGGCAGCAGCATTCCTTGTCTGGCTGGGATGGCTCAGACAAGACACAAGTGCAGGAACACAAGACAATAAGGTGTAGGAAGGATGGTGTTCCATGTACAGCCAGTAAGGACAGCTTCCACAAGCACATGGAAACCTGGAGACAAGGCAAAGTGTCCAGAACTAAATCAGAAAAGGAGCTTTTGCTGGAGAGTGCCTGCAAATCAATACCAGTACCCCAAGGTGCTCCCTACTGAAAGGTATCCAAAAGCTCAGAAACTGTTTTTTTGCTTTCTATGTAAAAACGAGAAAGGAAAAAGCTTGTGCCTGGTTTTTGCAGGTGTGTTTACATGCATGACGAGTTCCTAGAAGGATTAATTTTTCTAAGCAATCACGTGTCAAAAAAATGGATCCAATCTTTCTCTGCTCACTGAACTATTTCATCAGCCACAAGGTCTGACAGATACTTCTTTCACCTACCAGCCTTAACAGCCTAAAATAGGACACTGGTACTCATCAATATTAAAACAGCAGCGATACCATCACAGTCCTCAAGATTAATATGCAAATCACTTTTCAGCTGAACGCTTAGTGGAACCGTGGACTGCCAAAAAATAAAGTTTACAGCAGAGGGAGAAAGAGGTTGAAAAGAAAACATCGTTTCTGGTGGGAAGGGGAGTCTGAAGGAAGACTACAACAACAGAACAAAATTGGAGTTCTTTCTCATTGACCAAAAAATAGACTTGAGCTCTGAACGCTTTTCCTCATCGTTAATCACTGTATCTCACACTTCCAACAGACGCTGAAAGGAAGCAGTAGGAAAATCCAGAGAGAGGAAAACCCAGACAAGTAAGAAGGAGAGAAGGGGCACTGGAAGCGCCCGTTTCCTGGCGAGCAGCAATGCTGACACGCCCTTACCAGAGTCCTGGCGGCGGGGCTGTCGCCGGGGCGGGCCGGGCTGCGCCGGGGGGTGCAGCGGCCGCTGGCAGGCGGGGACGAGCCGGGCAGGGCACCGGGCAGGGAGCGGAACCGGCCCGGGGCCTCCAGGCCGCCGCCCCCCACCCTGCTCTCGATCTCCTCCGCGCGCTGCTCCGTGTTCTCCTTCTCCTCCTGGATCAGCCTACGGGAAGAGAGCGCCCGGCGAGGCCGCTCAAACCGGGGCCACGCAAGGGGTGGCGGGGAGGATGGGGGCACGACGGCCACGCTCCAAGGGATCCTCAGCTGGCAGCAGGAGGGCCGTACCTGATCTCTTTGTTGATGGCATCCAGCTGCTCTTGGAGCATGATGGCCAACGTCTGAGCGTCGGCCTGGCCGCTTGGGGACAGCAGGTCCACGGAGCTGAAGATGGTCTCCCTGTCGTCCTCCACGTCAGACACGTCCACGTCGCTCTCGAAGGCCTGGGCCACGTTGGCCAACACGCTGGCTTGCTGGGCTCGCTCCCAGTCCTGCTCGTTCAGGGTCTGAACCTAGGAGAAGCAGGGAAAGAAAACTAAATCCAAGCTCAAAGGGCAAAAGCATCACGTTGCTATTGATTTTCAGGATGGTGGAAATAATCTTTATGAGTTCACTTACATGCTGAATGCATCCATCAGGACAGCAAGTTTTAGAGAAGGTAAAGGAAGAAAAACTGTAATGTAGGAAACTCTGAGATTTCACTTAACTGGGAGATGTAAAATGGACAAGGCTCACTGAATAAATTCAAACATCACATCTCTTGGCTGTACTCACTATAAGCTAAAGTAGAATCTTGCTAAAATTTCCATGGGAATTTTGGAATCAGTCCTGAAAGGGACTTCAAATTGCATGCAGAACAGCAACACATTACATTAGTGTACAGACCCCGAAGTAGGACTGTTTCAAATTATGTTTTACAGGCTTAGCAAAATTAAAAAAAAAACAAAATTGGAGTTCTAAACCATGATCTCACAATTACTTGCTAACAATTAAAGAGACCAGTAGCTGTGCCTTATATATCTACTATATACATATAAAATCTACTTTATTGCTAGGTAGGTTCTAAAAACTCCTGGCAATTATTAACCCTGTGTAACCTGGGTTTTTGTCACAGTTTTATTTGTATTTTGATTTCAAGATTTGTTACCTTTGAAGGTTCATCTCTGAGAGCTGCCAAACGCCCCTTCTGGGGACGCCTTAACACAGAGGAGGTGCCAAAGGAGTCCGTGTGAGTGTCACCCACAGAGGAAGATGTCATGGAGAACCTGAAGTCTGGTCTGCTAGAACACACAAACAAACATTGCATCCTTACCAAGGGAGGGGAACGGGGAGGACACACCAAAAGAACCCAGAATCACCCAAATAATGCCTCTCATCCCACCAGAGCCAACTGTTTCTAAGCAGTGTAAAATCTGCTTTACATGATGCTCTATAAAAGAATATATTTTATTGATACGATTCAAGTATTTTCACTTAGATAAAAATACATTTAGCACAGTGACTTTAAAGAAAATAGAAAAGAAAAAGAAATGCTGCTGGTACCTATGATGAAGTGATGTGGCTCTGAGTCTCACTTGGTCATTTTCAGCCCTTAGTGCATCAACATTTATTGCAAGTTGATCCTGCAAAAACAGATATACCAAACACATAATAGTATGTTTCAAAAACACAATCGGCGTCAAATAAGGATTTATGCACTAAGATTTAGGTTTTTGATCTCACTTCCACAAAACTCAGAAAGACATTTAAAAGCATACCCATGAACAGTGTAAAATATAAAACTTGGGTTTGCTACACACTGTACAGCACTGCCACAAAAGGGCATCCCAGGAGGGTTTGGCTGCCTCTCTACACTGACCCCACTAAAGACAACATGTATTTTTTAAATGGCTATGAAATAAAATTCATATGCTACTCAATTCTAATTAAGTGACACTAATAAGAAATGAGCAGATTTTTCAAGCTCTCTGCACAGAAGGTTCCAAGGCATTCACTTCTAACTTGGACATTTTTACACGCTCTAGAAACTCAGAATTCACCAGCAGAGAAATCCAGTGAATGAGAAAACAACAGAAGACCAATAAAAAGGGGCTGATGATGAACATCTGTGCCTTGTGTGAAAACTGCTGGCCTGCACATACAAGAGTTCCAAGCACATTCTGCAGAACATTCTGGATACATTCCTCATTTTATTACTGAAGCACAGCCTCTAAACCCTGGCCTAGAGACTTCCTAGGATGATGTGGGGAGGTGCAGTACACCTGTAATTTACTAAGCTATAGTAAATGTTATTTCAGAACAGACAGTGTGACCAAAAACCAAATGCCACTGCTCAAGGATGCAAAGATATGAAAGGCCCCAGCACTTAGTCAAGGAGGGAACTTGTCATTTCCAGGGCAAGCACAACACCTAACAGCTGCTATTAAAAAGCAGCAGCCAAGTCTAATAAATTGGAATAAAATTCTAGCATTTGCACAAGCATTTCATGACGTCCAATGCTTTAAGGAAACCTTATGGGAAAATACTCAACATTAGAAGTGTTTCTACTTTCTGCCCATCAAGGTCGTATGTACCACAGTACAGAAAGTCTACACAGCCCCCAAACTTCAGCAAATTGACAGCATATCCAGGCACTTCAGGCATTCACAAGCGTGTTAAGCCTTTCAATTAAAGGTTACGTCTTACCCGTAAAATCCTCATAAAACCGAGGCACACAACACCACAAAATGAACAATAACAGCTCCCTTCCTTAAGCAGAGCAGGTAATGTTAAGTTTTATGGGGAATTCCAACCTGATCCTGCTATGCAGCAAAGCAGCAATCATGCTCCCCCAGAACATTTCACAAGTGCATTGTACCTTTTCATGCTGGAGTTCCTCTATTTGCTTTTTTGCATTTTCAATCTCTCGAAGAAGTGAATTCTAAAATGAAAGGTATCACGAATTAAGTCGCTTATAAAAAGCTTTACACTTTAAAACCATAACTATGAGGAATATAAAACAAACCCAGACAACACCATACATCTTAAGTTACAGATATTTTACTGCTTCTGTCATTTCACCTTGATTACAGTTGAAGGGTTATCCTTCCAGGTGTACAGCCCTCTAAATAATAGATTTAATAATAATACTGGCTTCATAAATTTTTAATAGCAATAGCAGCCTTTTAAAGATCTCTTTGACAAAGTTTGACTAGGGAAAAAAAAGGATGAATGAGGCAACTAAAATAATTCAAAGTAATTCACTGAATTGAACAGCCATTACCCCTAAGTTTTCATTCCATTTGCACTTGCTCAACTCAAAAAACTTCCTCCACACTCCTTTTCTGGACATACTGTACATCCAGAAACGCACCACCAGCTTTCCTTAATATCAGAGATGTTGCCTTTACAGTTACATCAGTACACGTCAATACTTATGGCTACAACAATCTCTACTCAGTTTCCAAATTCAGACCAAGAACCATCTGATTACTAACATCTGAGAGTTACAACAATCAAAATTAATTTCTACTACTGCATAGTAGATAGCAAGAAAGAGAAGAGATCTTCCCTTCTGACAGGCAACCGATAACTGGGTCACTTTGTTTTCTTTGCCTTTCCTACCACAGCCCAAAGGTTCCGATAAACACCTTTTCCTGACATTAGTAACACCTTCATTACATGCTCAAGATGCAAATACACTTTCATATGTGAAAAAATAAAGCATCCCGGGAAAAAAAGTGATCAGAACAAAGTCTTAAGATTTTCACCTGCATGTTTCTTTCTTCAATGAGAACACTTCTCTAGAAGCTGTTCCTTACAGTAAAGGACAAATAGCTTTTCCTTGTGAGGGAAATTATGAAAGGCAAAAGGGAGTTCAGGTCAACCCTAAGACACCTGCCAATACCAAGCATTTAAAAAACCCAATGCAGTCATCTGTTTCTTGGAAATTGAATTTAAAAAGACTGTTTAAGCAACCCAGTTGATGTCCTAACAAGGCCCATAATGGCAACTTCTGAAGCAGATGGTGATGTTGAAAATAGTGATGACAACTAAAAAACCCAAGGCAAAGTTTACAGCCTTGGATGTCAGATGAGCACCCTTCTCACCAACTCAAAGGATGAGAGTCAGTAGGACCCACATTTGTTCTGCATATTCAATTCCTCCCAGATCTGAGAGTGTAAAAGCAGGGGAAAGAAAGAACTAAACCCTTGTACCCATCTGAGAGGAGCAGAGTCCTGGGATTAAGGCAAGATGTGTCAGAAACCTGACGGAGGGTGTTGGGGTGAGAACAGAGCTGAATGAACACAAGAGGAAGCAAACACTTAGTCAGAGCCCGAACACATCATTCTACATACTGAAGTGTTTTCTTGCCATGACTTTAGTACAAAATTCACACAGCTTTTACTGAAACATTTCCCAGATGGTCATTTCACCCTCCAGTAAAATAAACCAAGTATTTTTTTAATCCAAGACAAAGCAATGCTAAGCCAGCAGCAAACAAAGTGCCACTTTGGAAGACACCGCTTTGTTGTATGCAGAATAAGAGAATCTACCTTAGAGTTATGCATGGAAGAAAAAATCCATTAGGATCTACATCCAAAAGCAGAAGGGAAAGGAGTGAACGGTGTGTCACAAGTTAGAACATGAAGTGAATGCAAGGGAAAGCTCCAAGAGGTGGATTGACAATACAGGCAACAGCCCATTTACATTCACATAACAAATCCCAAAATGATCTACCTGGGAAAAAAACACAAGGTTGTTTTAACTTGCAAGAATCACGACGACTCGGGGGAGCTGGTACAGCCAAAAGCAGTGGGAAGCAGAAGAAACTGAACTGAAAAGGCCAAAGTTCTAGTCCTAATTCTTTAGGCTTCCTGTATCACAGTGGACGAGACTATTCATGTAATCCACACCAATCAACCAGGAAAGGATAAAGCTCCTTAAAAGATGCCTTCCCAACACTACAGTGCAATGCCCAGGGACAACCTCAGAAAACTGAATTTTAAGCACATATTTTCAAAATCCACACTAAAAAACAGCCTTAGGAGAAGCTACTTATTAATATGGATTTCATATTTATTTACTGAAATTACAGACACATTGCAAAACGACAAAGCACTACAGAATTCTGAGCACTCTAATTAATGTCTATGCTGGCAGATTTGTTACCTTATCTTCCAGGGCAGCCATCCTTTCCTTGAGATGAAGCTGGAGCCTTTCATTGGATTCAGACAGGAGCTTATCCACAGTTTCTGACAAACGTTTATTATGCTCTTCATTCATCTTCTCTCTCTGTCTAGCCTAAGATACACAAGAGCCACTGACAGAACTGAACATTTCCACTGTCCATAACAACTGCCAGGTTATAAAAGCAGTAAGTTGTTTTTTTTTAACCCACATGCGTGTTCTTTAACAGTATTGTTTTTCCAAAGGGAATACTGCATAAACCTCCAGGGCTCTGTATAAGGGACACTTCAGAGTTTAATAACTGTTCAAGATCAGAAGCTGGAAATCTGGGCTTACACTTCAGGAAAAAGCAGATTTCAGAATGAATTACATTTTTACAACTCAGGAGCCAGTTTTTTCCACAGTCATTCAATTCAGCAGGTTTTGATCTGTCTCTTCATCAGAGTGTATAACTAGCAATTAGATATTTTCTCTTTTCAAACTTTCACTGGAGATGTCCAGCTTTTCCTTGAGATATCAGGTGAGACACAGTACAGTGACTCAGACCTCTCAAATATCAGCCCCAACTGGCTTTATTTTAAAGGCAGAAGTAAGCCCAGCCTTGCTGAATGGTGGCAGCCATGAGGGGGATTGAATTCTTTCTTTCAGCTTTGTATCTTTGTCAAAATTATGTACAATACCCTTTGCAGCTCTTGATTCTTTTCCTCCAGCTGTGCCTCCATCTGCCTCAGTCGTTCCTCGATGTTGCCATGTCTCTCCTCAGCCTGTCAATTTGAAAACAAAATTAGAATTTGGGTGGGTTTTTTTAAGGTTTCAAGAGCATAGAAACATTGAAGCACAGCAATATTCTAACATGCTTTGCACAAGTGACATTTATGGTAACACAAAATGCAGAACAGATGCTTTTCTGTCCCAAAAACCTTGCAAGAGTTCACATGGGAGTAGTGGAATGATGAAACCTCTCACCCCTAAGTGCCATGAATCAACTACTATTTGCAAACAAGCTTGCAACAGCAGCAGTCCATTCATATCCCCAGGAATTAAAAAAATAAACAAAACAAACATAAAAACTGAGTGCATTTTCAGCCTTCCCTCCCTTGTCTGGAGGTGTGAGTCCTTGTTAGTAACCATGACAAAGCAGGAAGCAGCAAGCAGAAACAGGGACTGCCATACAAATTCTACCTTCCTAAGCTTGGTGGCAAGTTCCAATACTTTTGCATCTTTAGCAGCAGAGCTCCCAGGAGGCAAAAGGTCAGACTACAGAGCCAGTTAGGGACAGGAAAGATAACAGGGAAAGAAATGAAACTGAGCCTTCAGAAGAGAGCGCGCATACACACACACACACATACTTGAAAAGCAGTTACTAAATATAACTCTTCAGACCTCATTATTCCATTTGCAGCCCTCTAAAAATCTTCATATTTACCAGTATCATTACTTCTCTCTCCCCACATTTTTGACTTGGTGAACAGGGGAAGAGTTTTAGGTTTCCCCTTCGGAAATAGTTCACGTTTAGAAGACTTTATGCCTACTATTGAATTGATTTTAATTAAGAGCAGCAAAATAGTAATTCAGAGAGCCATTTTCACAACGTGACATCTTTAACAGAAAATCTGCTCAAGTTCCAAAGAGCAGAAAGTAAAAAAAAAAA
>VXAU01006138.1:45265-69115 GCA_013399695.1 Formicarius rufipectus
AAAAAAAAAGAATAAATCAAGAGTGTCTTTAGAGAGATGAGTGTAAAAAGTAGAGAGCAGGGATAAATATTTTCTGAATTATTTGTGGGCACAGCAGAAACAGAGGGTAACAAAGCCAGCACAGAGATTTCATGCAGTGGGACAGCCTGGGGGACACTGGCACGTGCCTCACCTTTGTAAGGGCTGCAACCCTCTGGGCCAGCTCAGCCTCCACCTCTGGCAAGGTCTCAGCTTTCCTCAGGGTCTGCTGCAGCTTCTGCTCCGCCAGTTCCAGCCGCTCCTGCAGCTGCCTGTTCTTGTCCTCGCTCTGCACAGGAGGGCAACCAAAAGGGGCTCGGGCTTAAAAACACTCATTCATTTCCAGCAAAGCAGCAAAAACAAGCTGTGAACCCTCTGTATCAAGGCTGTGCTAGGACAAGGAACAAATTCCTCCATATTTTAAATAACACTGTGTGTATTACTGCAAAATGTTATCTTTTTTTCAAGTGGGCACAACTGCTTTTATGGATTATACTGAAAGGAACTTCTCTTGGTGACCAGGAGTTGCCTGCATCTAATAAGAAAGGGATTGGCTCAACAACCATTTCTGGTTTATAAAGCTGGACTATTTCATGTCAGTCACATGTCAAATTTCCTCCTCCGGTAAAGCAACATTCACTTCTATTATCAGCTGTAAAATTCGCTACACACTATACAAGTTTAAAAATGTTTCAGCTTCGAACAAGTAATCCTCATATGCAAAACTAAAGAGGTTTAGATACACATATAATAACTTATACACAAAACCAGATATGCCTGGATACACATATAACTTAAAAATCTACAAATAATAGGGACAACAGCCCTCTGCACTGAGATGAAGTGCACTGACATTCCCAGCATCACTTCCCCCTCCCAGTAACACTTTCTCATCTTCGTTCCCAGGGTAAAACTCTGTATAAGGCACATCTCCAGTTACTGAAAACACCATATCACAGGTGATATTTACCTTCCTAAAAGCAAAGTGCTTCAGCAGAGTAGGAACAATAACTATTTCCATTAGTTTTATCACATTTCCCACCCCTACCTGTCGGTGCATGGAGTCTTTAGTGGCAATTTCATTTTCAAGTTTGTCATTGAGGTCGTGCACAGATGTAGCTTCACGTTGTGCAGCGAGGTAGCGTTTCTCAAGAGTTGTAATTCTCTCTTCCATGTCCTCCTTTTGGGCCATTGTCTGTGCAAGACACAAGGCAAAATTGAGAGAAAGACAGAATTATTTAGTGACCAAA
Organism: Formicarius rufipectus; assembly: GCA_013399695.1. Classification (NCBI taxonomy): domain Eukaryota; kingdom Metazoa; phylum Chordata; class Aves; order Passeriformes; family Formicariidae; genus Formicarius; species Formicarius rufipectus. Next base: position 46,534 of record VXAU01006138.1, read on the forward strand.
TTTGGGAGGGAAGGGGGAGAGACACAACACAAAAATCCTAAACATCAGATATTTCTGTTACTTCTCTCAGTGTAAAATGATGCAGAAAGAATCGCCTCACTTAAGGCTTACCAGTTCAGTGACTTTTTTAAACCAGTGAATGATTAAAAATGAGTGGTCTTCTTTCTTTTACTTTACAGATCTCTTACTTACCCTTTCAATGGCACAAACATCAAATCTTTACTTTATGAGGATGGTCAGAGTGTTCTTGGACTTAACTAAGCACCCTTTGTATGTGGTTACAGTACATTGTACCACATGGGACCTTAGAGATCAGTGATTGATCAGGAATTGTCAATCATAGCAGGGAATTTAAAGTGTTCCTCAACCGCGTGCATCTTTTAAAAATGCAAACATCATGAATAAGCTTGGCATTTATGACAAGATCAAGCAACTTTCCAAGAACATATTGAAGTTTGCCAGGTTGAATCTCCAATATATTAATGAAATAACTAGTAAGCCCTACATTTAGCCTAAAGACATATTTTCTTAAGCAACTCATCTTTTTTATTAAAAAAAACAGAGAACCATCATGCCCTAAACAATTTTCTTCTCACCTACAGAACCAAAGACATTCAAAAGCATAAAGGCTCAACTGAGCACCAACAAGACTAACATTCTCTCAAGCAGTGGCATTTGTGACTCCCCAAATTCTCAGAGTTCCCTCCTCACCTCTCGTACATCTCTCTGTAACTTGGTATTCATTTCTTCAGATTTTATCAAGTCTTTTCTAGCTGTGTCCAGATCTTCCTCCAGCTCTGTCACTCTGCTGGACAGAGCAGTGAGTCGTTCTTTCATTTGTGTCTGCTCTTTGTTTTGCTTATCTATGATGTCCTGGAGTTCAATCACTTTAGCAAGGTTTTCATCATGGCATAAAGAATCATCGGAGGATCTCTATTGAACAGGGAAAAAGAGCATATTTGCATGTTACAAATGAGACTGACAAACTGCTACTCACCCGTGAACACCCCTACCCAAAAAGAACTTTATTATTGGATAGACTGCAAAAATTGAGACTGTGGTAACTAAGACTTTTTAATTAGAGGATCACTAAAGAATATGCTAGTATAGTTGAAAACTAAAATGGTACAGTTAATGATTAAAAATCAGATGTCAACTGAACTGAACAGAGTAAATAACTGTACCTTCCCATTTGTAGTTGGTGTATTTTCTTGTTCATGATTTATATCCAGCATCCCATCTGGAAGTGTTTTCTTCTGATTATTTTGCTCTTTCAGAATCATTAACTAAAAAAAAAGAAAAAAGAAAAGGTTACACACACGTTTCAAGTTAATTCCTTTCTCACTGACAATGTAAGGAACAGTTGCAAAAGCAAAGGAGCAAAACAATTACTGATTGTACTGCAAGGTATCTATTAGCAAAATACAGCACAGGCACTCAAAAACTTCTGCCACTGCAACCCAAAAATTCTTATTTCAAAGCCATACGAATGCCTTTTGTTCTTTTGTTGTGTTTTGTTTGGGGTTAGTTGTGGGTTTTTTTGGGGGGGAGAAGGTGTCAGAAGGTTAAGGTTTAGTTTTTTCCTCTCCTGCTCTTTCAAAGCAACTAAGTTAAAAATTAATAGTTATTCCATTTGGCGAAAAATCAAAAGCATGAAGTGAAAGTGAAACAATCAATTACTCTGCACAAATATTGACTAAACCGCCCACAATGCAACACATGAAGACTGAACTGTGAGGACAGAAACCCACCTCTTTATGTGTAGTACCTAGTTCTTCTTCCAATAAGCTACATCTTTCAAGTGCTACTCGTAGCCTCTCCCTTACCTGAAAGAATAATTTCATATTATTTCAAATCATTCCAGTCAAAAAGAAGCCAGTTTCACTTACCTTTCAGATAATGAATTACGCTACTTGCACTACACTTAGAGACCTGCCTCATCTGCATTCAGTACCGATTACAACACAAAACCTCACCAAATAATGTGCATCTTAAAAATCTGTCTTTTCCTCTTCTGTCATAAGCTAATTGTATCTTAACATGACCTGTACATTTAGACAAGAATTAAACTCTTGTCCTTTACAAGGCACAGAGCGTGTAGATTTTGCTTATTTCTGCTTAAACAGAAGAATTCTGCTGGAAGTCATATGCCAGATTTTATACCCAAGGGTCATGAAAGTTTGGTAAACTCTGAGTTGGCACCAAAATTCACCGTGAACTGTAAAACTTGCACATCCTGCTGCCAGTATCAGGCACAGCTGAAGGGAGGGGCTCCTTTAATTCAGCTCGATATCACAGTGTAAGCAGATTCCTCTCCTCCTGTTCTCTCTTCCTTGTATTACATAATCAAAAGGCTAAATCCTGATAGCACACAGGGAAGGAACTATGTGCAATCCTACAGCACATGTACTGCCCCTAAACCACGCTGAGTTTACATTAACACAGCTAATGAGGTACCAGAATCCACTACAGCACACCCTGATTCTTTACACACTCATCTGGGGGAGCAGGTACTGATGCAGTTCCAGTTCAGAGACATCCACAACTCCAGCACAAAAACTGAGTGGCACACACAAATCATGAGGGACTGGATGAGAAGTTGGACACAGTATTTCATTACCTTTTCATCGAGGGCTTTATGGTGCTCAAATAAAGATTTTAGTGCTTTGAGAACTTCTACTTCACTAGAAACTCCTGCTGGAGACTGAGCTTGCCTCTTCACCACAGTCATTCGGAGAGATCGCTCGTGCCTGGACACAAGACACTCCAGGTGTTCCAGCAACAGCTGAAGCAAAGGAAGGAACAAGGTTTACTCCTGCTCTGAAAAACTGCACAGAACTTTGCCTCCTACAGCACTAAAACGTAGACTTTTGAGTTCCCAACTTCAAATCTCAGGGGTGAAGAGCACTGTCTGAAGTGCAAGGGCCTGGGTGACAGGGACCAGCAATGTAAGCTGCCCAGAGGGACCCCTGCAAGCCACCCCCTCTGACCCTCCGATCCTGGAGCTGTGTGAGCACCAGCCTTTCCCAACCAGCCAGCTCAAGGACACACACAAGGCAGGCCTACAAGCTTTGCCTGGTTATGCACAGCAGCTACTGGAGCTGGGCATAAGCTTCCAGACTTTATTCATCAACACCCATTTGCACTTCCACGGGGTTCTATGTGCAAATACCAGCGGAAAAAAGTACCCCGAGCTTTTCAAATTCAGCATTCAGTGTTTTCCTGGATTGGAGAAGACAAGGAACTGACCCTTGTATTATTTCTTTCTGCTTTCAGTTCAGCAATTTCTTCTTCCCTTTCCAGCAGCTGCTCCCTGCATACATTGAGCTCTTTAGTCAGCGCTGCAAATTCCTGGAACAAACCAGACAGAAATACCAGGATACAGTCAGAGGGGATTCAGGTGAACACCTGACAGTTTCTTGAAGCATTCAGATGTCTAAAGCCAGTACAACTGTACAGTCAAGCTTAAGTTCAAACACCTAAAAACATTATGTTATCAACTGTAAAGACCAAAACAAAAGATGTTTGACCAGTGCTTATGAAAACTCCTCTGCCTCTCGAAGCAATTATTTGAGTTGGGGTTTCCCTGGTAAGCAAGGGGAAAAACATTTGTAATGAACTTTGTTATGGTTTCAAAGAGCTGCTTCTTTTATGATGGGTTTTTTGTTGTTTCGGTTGGTTTTTTAACAACTGCCAAGGGAAACACCATGAAACAGAGCACCGAGTACAATAAAATAAAGAAATCACGAAACATGACAAATATCAAGTCAGTCTGTAATTGTGAGAGACAATGCCTAACCCTGGCATCTACCAGAATACAGCTACACATTGGAATTCCATTTCTGCCTGCTTTCAAATCCCACAAACTAGAAGTGAAGCAGCCCTTTGCCTGCAGTCCTGCTAGACATCTCAGTGGATTACAATCAGAATCTCCTCAAAGCCAAGCCCTTGGGCTCAAAGCCTTCACAAGGCTCACCCTTCGAATTCAATAAAGGCTTCAGCAAACAAAGCTCAACCAAAGAGAAACAGCACATAAGGGTGAAGAGTCACCAAGGAACAGGATTTGAGGTAACTCACATCAGTTACTGCATATTTATTACTACTGTGAACACTGAGAGTAGTCAGTAATAAAGAATAGAGTTCCACATTTTCAGTTTTCTGTCAGGAAACGATGGTGCCAATGTCTGAAAGAGCCACTACTTCCTAAACCCCTTCCACACTCTAACAACAGCCTCACTAAAAATACTCAACATAAAGGCATTTAAATGTTTCAGCAGCTCCCTGAGCACACTGAATAGAATATAAGGTACAGTTACACACATTTAGAAGCAAATAAGGAGCATAACCTTATCTACCTCTCTATTTTGGCATAATTTAAGTTGCAATCTGAACCACATGGGAAAGGGGCATTAAGAGTAAAAGTGTGACTGTGAACAAGTCCAGGCTACAGAAGAAAGCTTGTAGGAAATGGGAAAAAACTCATGTGTTACCAACAGGATTTGGGATGTGAAAACAAATATGCAGCAGTCACTCCAATGGCCAGGGAACACTTCAGAAGCTCTTGGACAAGAAAACATTGAAATGTTAGTAAGCAATACTCCTCTTACATATCTAAAAGAATGAAAACACTAATAAAGAAGAGATGTGTCAAATAAACAAAGGATTAGTACAGCTGACGGTCTAGAGAAGGTGAACAATACAAATGGGCAGCCAAGTGGAGACCCAGAGTGTGCACACACACAAAGTGCTGCTCCACATGTCCCAGGCCCTGCAGGATGTCCTGTGTCCCAAGGGAGAGCTCACCATGGAGCTGCCCTGCAGTACCATCCAGGGGCAGAAAGCACCTGCTTAGAAACGAAAGGCCACGTGGCCCAATGACACTGCCCTGCAAATTCCAACAGGCTCAGCCCAAGGACACTGCAGGTCCCAGGACTCATCTGGCAAACTTCATTCTAAAACACACACGTGACTGAAAAGACAAAAGATCTGTTGCACAATATATACCTACATTGGACTCCTTTGCAATTATCCCTGTATCAAGCTTTTAGAAGTGGCAATGACAGTAATATCACCATCACAGATGCAGAATCCACCCCTGTCATCCCTCTTCCTAAATAAAAATCTCATTGGAAAAAAATTTCAGTACAGCCCCCTGGTTAACCAGGAAATAATTGCAGAGAGTCTTCATTTATTTTCTTTTTTCAACTGGTAAAAAAAGGACTTGATTTCTTTACCACACTTAGTAATTACACTCATATAAATATTTCACTGCAGTATTTAACTTGATTTCTTAAAAAAAAATTTTAAAAAAGGCCTATTATTTCCAAAATGGCCTGGAAATACACTCGGGGGTAAAAAAAAAAAGTAAATACAGCTACTGGAACTTTTACACAGACAAAACAGACCACCAAAGGGTCATCAGTGCAAGCAAATCAAGAAAACCCTACTTCAGATTTCACCAGAGCCGACAAAAATTGACTCTCCTACGAGCTTGCCCTGCAAATGTTTCTTCCCATCCAAATTGTTCCCAACCTTCCACATCCCACCTGTGGGAGCCTCCAGGGTCCTCCCGGAGCTCCACCAGCTGTACAAGTGACATGAAGTCTATGCCCCTGCCAATGGCTGCAGCACAGAGGGTTCTGTTCCTCTGCAAAGCTGTGTGCCCACAGAAACCGTGGCACAGATGCCTCCACCGTGACACGAACCATCCCTCTGTCAGATGACCCAAAACAACAGGGAACCCAGGAATTTATATTGCTGCTGCATAAACACACTGGCAGGAATTTCTGCCATTGCATAACACCTTCAGAGCTCTTTGCTTTCACAAAATACACTTGTTTTGAGTCCCGTGAGGTGCCCAGTAAAGAACATTTGGACGTCCTCAGTTTCAGCTGACACTGCCAAGAGACATGTCCTTTCTAGTTTTAGCACTCACCTTCAGTGGTAGACAATCTGTGATGTCCTCAAGCAGTTCAAAAGGAGAAAAACTATCTGCAACTTTATGATCTCAAAAAATTCTCAGTTGTGCCATAATTTCTTCCTTATTAGGATTAAAGTACAGAAAATATTAAAGGAAAAAGAAAAAATCCTGGGAAACTTCCCTCCTTACCCAGAAAGCCCATTATTTTTCTGTAATTAAGAAGCCTGAGAGCATCAGAATGAAGTTCTGCTCTGCTTCTGGCTGCCATCAAAATAATAAACACACGGCTCTCAGGGTTGACAAAAATGGGATGCACAACAAGCACTTACATGAAGAGAGAGTGCTGACTTTACCAGCGAAAACACTCCCTGCTGGTCAGAACCTTCTGGCGAACACCCATACTCCACACTGAAATGAAATGTTCACTGAGGAAAGGAACTTTCTGACCCAGCTGCACTGTCCAAACACATCTCTGTCGCTGCCAGCAAGAAACACTGTCACAGAAAGCGACACTGAGCTCCTTCAGTAGTGCATTCTCTGGTGGGCTTTGTACACAAACCCTATGATTTCTTAAAACAAGGGAGCTTCTCCTACACCCACCCCCAGCACTGACCTTCAGTGTTCTGCAGGTCCCAGGATGAACATGCTCCCAGAGTGGGGCAGCTGGTCCCAGTCCAGGAGCTCCACAGTCTCCAGGGAGCAGGTTCCCTTCCTGGTTGCTGCACATAAAATTCATGGGTTCCACTGACAGGACATGACAAACCAATAAATGCTACATGACGGGAAGACAGTGTTTAACCTGGGGGTGAAAAGCTTGGAGGAAACACAGGTAAGCCCTGGAAGTCTGTTCACATAACCTGGGTATCAGGGATGCTCCACAGACAAAGAACTGTACAATTGTGGGGAATTTGATCAAGCAAAAAAACCCCTTATTCCACAAGAAAACGCAACACCCTTCTCGAGTGTAGAGGGAATCATGGACTACAGAACACAAGACACCCTTACTTCACGAGAAAATGCAACACCCTTCTTGAGTGTATAGGAAATCATGGATTACAGAATACAAGAAATCCTTATTCCACAAGAAAATGCAACACTCTTCCTCAGTGTATAGGGAATCATGGATTACAGAATACAAGATATCCTTATTCCACAAGAAAATGCAACACCCTTCTTAAGTGTATAGGGAATCAAGGACTACAGAATACAAGGTGGCTGTAAAACATATACTGGATGGGAAGATACGGGGGAAAAAAAGCCCAAACACGTTAAATTCATCAAATCACATGCTACTGTTAAAGTACCGTAAAATAATACTGTCAAAATGAAACGGTACTGTTACAATGCTACTGTTACAAGTAGTAACTCAGGCAAAGGAAAGATGAAGCTGTGACTGTTGCACCTTTTGCAACATCTCTGACCCAAATACGTGAGCGCAATTCATCGGTTTAACCTCCAAGAAATATTTTGCTTTATGTTCTTATTCTGGTCGGTGACCTGAGTGTCCAACAACCCTCTCCCAAAGCTGAGCAGCTGAAGAGAGCACGGCAAGAGCACCTGGGCAAAGAGCAGGACATCGGGGACGGAAACCAACGGGATCCGAGATGCATCTACATCAGGATGTTTACACTGACTAAAAACCACAAATATTCCAAATGGTGCAGGCATGGAAGTGACAAATACACAGTCTGAAGTAAAACAATCAAAAAATGTAAATATTTAAGCTTAACTTACTTCACAGTCACTTCACTTTCAGACTAAGGGGTTTAGGTGGCACAGAGGGATCAAGAGCCCCAATATATCTGAGAGTTCCTAGCAAGGAAATTTTTGTACCTATTAAGTCCCACCAGTTCTGGTTTGGGATTTTTTTAGGCTACGAACCAGAATTATGAAAAAGTTCAAGAATATTAAGAGTTAAAACTGAAAAGAACTGACATATTTTCATCATTAAATCCAGCCTTCGAAGAAAATACAGCTACACACACTTCCACAGCAACAAATCCAGAAAAAACAAGCACCAAGACAGATTATGTTTGGCCTGTTCCACACAGCAAAACAGGCTGCCTTCAGCCTTTCCATATCTCTGGCACGTGCTAATGGCAAAGAGAAAAATCGGCCCAGAGCATGCAAAGAAAAATATTTTGCTTTTCACCTTGTGAAATTAATTTCCAGTAAGTATCGTGCAGCCTGGATTTACTAACGTGGAAACAGGAAACTTATTTCAAGCATTAGGAGCATCAGTCCTAAGAAAGAAGTTTATCTTTTGTTCTCAAAACCCTCAACAATTTAAAAGGGAGTGTAAGAGAATCATTCAAATATGGATATGTCAAATTCTTGCATTTCAGAATAGAGAATGGCTTTTCATGCTCAAAGTAGCTGTTTTTCCAGCTAGAGCTGAGCGAGAGTACACTGGAGCTTGTTATATAATTAGTGTATTGACCTCCTTTCCCATTTCTGTGCATGCATAAAGACGTTTTGTAACTCAAAAGACAACCACCAGAACACAGGTGCAGCTTTCCTTCCTCTTAAAATAACTCTCCCATTCCTGCTAGTGGCCTTGAGACACTTTGTATGATTAATACCACCTTTGGTTAACTCTCAGAAGTCTGTATTTCCCTTGACTCCAGCAACACGCATGTTGTTCCCTCTGCATCAAAACCTCTGATGCTGCATGAGAACACTCAATGAATATTGCTGCCAGCTCACTGAATACTAAACCTGAGTAAACTCTTATCATTCCAGCACTCTTTCTTGGTACAATACTCTTCAAGTTCACCTCCTGGACCGACCCATCGAGGCTTCTTCATTAAGGCTGCTCGATCCTAAACAGGCAATTAAGTTTTAACGTGTTTACAGTTGCATAATGTTATTGCTCTGGAATGAAACCCTCGCTGTTCCCAGCTCTCTTTGGAGCTGAGAGCAGAATCCACTGCCTGCTGCCTGACGAGCAAAGAGCCAGAAAGAACTCCCAACTCACAGCCAGCAGGTACCAAACGTATGCCCAAGAGCAAAATGGAAAAGCTTATGGCACGACTGAGTCTCCATGGCAATGAGGAGTTTCCAGTTACCATCCTGCTTAAATTTATGCCCAGAGCTCACTGAGTCTGAGACACAAAGCACTAAATCCAGAGCTCAGTGGGAGTGCTGCATGTGGAGTGCAAGAGAACATAAAGGAAGGAAGGTGGCCTGTGACAGCCTTGCCAAAAGACTGCAGGAGCAACAGGGAAAGGGAGGTAGACACACAGCAGTTCCATGCCCTCCCTCCTGGAGCCCCCTTCGCTTATCTAACACATTTCTGATAGATCTGTCCTATCTGGGGCATGGAGGGAAGGGTAAAAGAACCTAAATGTGGCTGGCTCCTGTCTCTCAGAAGTCTTTCTTCCAACACTTTAATCCATGCTCAGACTTTAAGCACACAGCAGAGCAACCTGGAAGGTGAGCCTGCAAACCTCTGCACACAGCAAAGCACAGGTTGAAGACAGGCAAAAAGGAGCCACCTACACTGAGAGCATTAACCACAGCCTGTATGAACCACCCAGGCTGCCAGAACCATTGCATTTCACCTTCTCTAAACTCAGCAAAACAAAAAAACAACTCTTACAACTCCCATCTTCTGCAGAGCAGCCAGCCTTGGGATCACCACAACATTCGGACTCCATCATTTCTCCAGGTAATCTTTCACCAGCCTTAAGAAGCCAATACACTTGTTCCATGTACGGTGGATCACACGAGGTGTATTTTCAGTTAACCCAGAGTAAACGCGACTCATTTTTACCATGGCCTTTTTAACCACATTTAAAACTACAGATGTGTTCAAATATTACATATTAAACTCTACCAAAGTACCTGCTTTTTCCCCAGGGTTTCTCCAAATACTCAATAGAGTTGTCAACCTTGTAAGTTAAAAGAGTACACAGAGGATTAGCAAGAAATCAACACACTGAACAGTAACTGGAAATACAGGTTTCAAGTTACTTTCCTCACTTGTCTTCCTAAAATTCCAACAAAACATTGCCCCATCGCAGACAGCACTGTGGATCTTCTGAGTAGGAAAGTCCAAAAGCTGAACCATTGCAAGAGCTGTAAGCCAACAGTTGCAAGCCAACAGCTGCCTTCCAGCAACCACAGGAAATGCAGGAGCAATCTTCAGACCTGCATGAAACTTGGCATCTATTCACATGCAATGGTAGCAGAAAACCTTCCGTCACGTGGCCAGAATCACTTCAGTGTGGTGGCTCTGCAGAGTTGCACCTTAGCTGCCCTTGGATGTACAGGAACCCACCCCCTGAAAGGGCAGATAAGGCGCAATAGTATTCAGAACCATACCAAGCTTGTTGGACTTGGAAAAATGTTGAAGATCAGCTAAAATATGCATCAGGAAAACTTTAGTCATCATTGAAAAACAGGCTTTTCAACTTGGGATGTGTATGGGTACTTTGAGCAGAACAGGAGCTGTTGAGACTGGTCAATAACAAAGTAATCTTTCCCAATACTGCAGGAATCCAACTACCAATATGCCAGAATAACACCTTAATTTACCACAGAAATAAGTCTGCAGTACTTGGGGGGTGTTAGAAAAACAGATGTCACTCAGTGACATTGAGTCAGTGAATTCTAAGGGTTTCACAATGGGAATTACCACATTCCTGCACCCCCAGCCCAGCCTATTTTGATTAATAGCTAATACAAGTAAGCAGCAGCACAACTTCCCAGTCGTAGCTTTAGGCATCTCCATTTTTGGAGTCCATGTCAGTGAAGAAACCAACCCACACCCATACCCACTGTGGCAAAAGGAGAATACAGTTGTACTTAATTAAAGAGGAAAAATCTTGCACTACCAGTTTGACAAGGGACGGGACAAAACCAGTCTCCATCTTTAATATGACACTACAGCTATCTCACTGAGGTTCTCCCTCTCCACACAAAGCTGCTCAGGATTTCCTGGGATCCCATGCTGGATTTCACAGCCTGCAATGCTCCTCAAGAGATGCCAAACGGTACAACAACTGCAAGACATGCTGAGAAAATGCAACAAGCCCAGTCATTGTCCTGGGATCCCCCATTCTGCAGGGTAAGCAGCTACTACAAAAGCTAGAGAAAGGTCTTCCGAGTTGCAAACAACACAGAACTGCAGGTTTACTTGGGCAAGAAAAAGTATGTATTTTTCTGTACATCAACTCTAAGTATACTGCACTCACAAGGAAGAGCACAAGTCTGGCTCAGCTGGCATTAAATATTAAATTTCTATTACTTTTATTAATTTAAAATGAGTTAATCCTACATATTGCGTCCCAGTCTTTAAAAAACCTAATCCCCACATGACTAATACTCCACTATTTTTTAGGAGCAGGCCCAGCACAAGACCAATCATGCAGATTATTTCAGTGACAAGATACTCCTGACTGCAAAACCTGTGAGGAGCAGCCGAGGCCCTGCCCTACCCTATTCTAATGGCTCAGCTTGGCCTCCAGTTGCCAGGTTTGGTTCTGTGGCCAGTAGCTGAAAAGTACATTTTTCACACTATGTTAAAAGGGAATGCTTGGGAATATCTGAGCAAGGCTGGCCAAGCCACCCTCATTAAACAAGAGCCAACATGCACTTCCCCCTCAGTGCTCTCCTATTTTATATATATATATGTATTTATTTTTTTTGCCAAGTGATGAACACTTCAGTCTTCTAATTTCAAACTTGTTTAAGCAAGTAATGCTCAATGAGGACAGATACGTGCCTTCAGCAGGAAATTCAACTTAGCAGCTCTTTACATTTTACTTTTCTCTTTCTCTTCACTCCAGTTTACATGTTAAGTGGATTTACTGGGCCAACTGAAGCTAAATATATCCCAATCTGTAATATTCTGATTAAATGCTCCTGGACCATTCCATGGAAAAGTTGCTCAATTGTTACAAATAGAGGCAACTCCAAAGTCCATGAGCACACTCTACAACACACCAACGCGGTGTTTACACCCAGAAAAACTGAATTCAGCAACACAGATTAAGCATCAAAGAGCTGTTTTATGGGGGAGTTAAAGCTTTCCTTAAAGTTCAAAGTAATTTCTATCCATAATGAACAGTGCCAAACTTGGTAACTACTTGGACCCAGAAAACGTGTGGCATTTCAGAAGAAAACCAGGGGGATGAGTAACACTGAGATGCAGAGAAGAAATAATAAATGAATAAAAAAGAAGCAAGGACAGTGTGTTGATACGGTGTCACCAGAAACGAATGCTGAAGTGACACATGGACTGCTGAGGAACATGAATGAGGAGCAGAAATGAGACCCAAAGAGGGGAATAGAACAGTTTCTTTCCTGCATGGACAAGCAGTGAGAGCTGAAAGCCTAAAAAGCTGCTCCGTTTCCACTTGACACAAAGTAAAGTACTTCCAGATTTCTTCAAACAAAGACTCAGCTTTTGGAAGATAATGGTGTTGAACTACACACTCAAAAGACATTCTAAAAATTCAAGAATTGCATGTCCTAAAAGAAATAAATTACTAGATGCACCTGCCTCGTGCCCTGCAACATAAAGCTAAAAGAATGTTACGACCTTCCAAGCCCTTTCCCAAGAAGTACAAAAAGGTGATAATACTGTATGAAAAATAAATTACTCAAGAATAATTAAGAAAAAGATTCACAATGGTATCCCAAGGCATCCCTGAAATTATCTAAACCAAACTTTCAGTCATTCACCCAAATGTAATTCAACAAATAGGGAGAGCTTTGAAGGGATAATCTGAAATTAGGAGTTTACCTTCCACATGCATAAACATGCAGAAAGCCCAACCAGCTTCACCCACACATCCAGTATCTCCCTCCACACGTGCTCTGCTGTTCCTCTGGCTCTCTCAGGTGCAGGGTCACCCTTCACATCCATCATGAGATTATCTGAAGAACTTCTACAGGTAACTCTTAACAAGAGAAGCCCATTTAAACTTCTAAATGTCCTTTGATTTGGGGCAGAAATATCTTGTTCCTTCTGGCTTTCCAAAGCAGCCCATGTGCTAAATTCCAGTAGAAGGAAGAGATTCAAGCGTGAGATACACCCAGACTTAAAACACCTTCCACAAGAGAACTCTAAGGAATATACAGTTACAGAGCTCAGCTGCCACTGAGTTCTTCCAAATGTGTACAGCACAATTCCATCTCCCCCAAATTTCCTTTTCCAAAACAATTTTGTTTTGCCCAGTGAGCAAAGGTGCACAGAAAGCATTCTCTGAAGCACACACAAAACAAGCAATTCCACTTGCAGATGTCTCCTCCCGTTTCAGGATTGTGCCTGTAAATTCAGAAACAGTACTAAACCAGCTTAATAACATTGGTTACTATTTACTGAGATAACCAGGGCTCCAGTACCACTAAAACAATGGGAATTTATGATCCTCTTTACTGAGTGAGCCCTCTCCACAACGAAGAAGTTTTAGCTTTTACACCAAGGATTTTGGTGGCCAAACCCCAAACTTTATATGCATCAGAATATTTCTAGACAATTATGATAACAAATTCTATGATATTCTAGTAATAGGAGTAAGGCACAACACAGCACGGGTCAGAGCCTATCCAAACAGAGACTACTGTTCTACAGAGAGAAAAACAAAGGAGGAAAAAAAATTAAAAATTAAATTAAAAAAACCCCAAATCCAGGAGCTGCCCATTCTCCAATCACAACAAATAAAAAATGCTTCTATTTAAAGTGGAAGTTCTTTTTTCTAACAAAATTCCAAGGACACATGATGTATCAAATTTTCCAAGCTTTTTTCCACGTGGCCCTTGAAACAAGTGACAGTCCTTGTTTAAAGTCTATGCTGAATATATCTGATTATGCTCAACGCTTGGAAGCATCAGGATCTTTTCATTTAGGAATCACAGAATCCCAGATGGGTTTGGGTTGGAAGGGCCTTAAAGATCATCTCATCCCAACCCCTGCCATGGTTAGGGACATCTCTCACAAATCCAATCTGCTCAGGGCCCCATCCAGCCTGGCCTTGAATCTTGTGCACTTGCCTTATCTTGGTGCACCTCAAAAACTTCCTAAAACCAAATATTAATTCCAGGTGTTTATATTTCTGAAAGCACAACCATAAGACAGATGAACTACAGGAAAAGACATGTTGCCTTTTTGTATTAATATATATTCATTCATAGTCATCATCTATTTCAGCTCTAACCAAAATTATATTCCTGTCAACATTTTCACTACTATCCTCAAAATACATCTCCTGGGTAGAAAGCACGAACACAAACACATGAGCAAAGTTCAAGGCTACTGTGGAACAGCAAAAGAGAAGATTAAGCAACAAAACCTCTCTTTTCAAAACAAGCAGGACCAGGCCAAGCAGAAGAAAAGGAGCTAATTTTCAGTAGAGCTTACACGAAACAGAAGTCTGAAAGACATAAAGGTCACAGGGGAAAAACCAAATTAACCAACAATTCACAGGAGCTTAAGGAGGACAAGCCACCAGGGCTAAGAGGAGCATTAGCTGTGCCTTGGAAGCACAGAGCTCCAACTGTGAACATGCCAAGCAGGAGAGCATCTCCTCGAGTGACCCCAGACACGTATCCAGCTCCCTTCACCATCCTCTGGAGCTCCAGGACGTGGGAGCAGCACTGCCCTGCGCCTCTGGGCAAAGGCAAGCACAACAAAAATCCCAGCTCCAGTCCGGAGCAAAAGAATAATTCCTCCTGTAGCCTGGAGAATGTGAAAACATTTTTCCTGGCAAGCCCTGCCACACATTTACACCCGGGGAATCCACAGGCAGGCTCCCAAAAAAAAGCACTTGGAAAGTTCAGAGCACCCAGATTACCTGAGTCACACAACACGAATTTATCCCTCCTCAGGATTTGCAGCTTGAGATCCACATACACAAGAGATTATGATAAGTATTTTCTAATATATGTCAACAGATTCCAGTCACCCTTACGGAATTAAAGCGACTTAAGCTGCCTAAAGTGCCAAAAGCAGCTTACATGAAGACCTTTGTCATATTCCTTTAAAGCTGGAAAACTAAAAAAGAAAATACCCAGACTGAAGTGTGAAGCATATTAATGCAGCTCAGAGATGCAGTGCTAACTTGGGAAGAGGAAAAAAGTTACTAATACACAGTTAAAATGTTCTCTCCAAAGAGCCAAGTTCTCTAACAACACTGCTGGTTATAATTTGTTAATTATATATCACAACACAAACAAATGTGTCCTCTAGATTCTAAGTTCAAAACCTATAGTGAGTAAAACCAACACTGACCTCTCCTAAATAAATACCAGAAAGGACAAGCCAAGGTCTCAGAGCAGTGTACATTAAAACACTAAGAACTTACAAGGCAGTGGGGAATTGTATTCTTAATTCATATTTATCTCACAGGAAAAGAAGCCAGAAGGTTTTCTGTATTTAAGGAAATTGCAACTCTGTAGCCACCTGGAATCTGCAAGTCTTGCTATTAAACATCTTCAAAGTAGTTTTCAGTTACACTCTTAAAAGAGCTGAGAAAAAACAGGAGGTTGCACAGGAAGAATTCTCAGAATACCAAAACACACACTGCCTGTTGAACCAGAGGCTGAAGGGAGGTTTACACTCATGAGCACATATGCGAATTTCAATCGGTTCTAAATACATAATATTTTTAAAACGCCTTGTTTTGATTATTGATTGTTAGACTCCAAGTCAGACTACAACAAATCAAGTGTTAATAAACCCATTGTCAAACATTTGTACGTAGTAGCTGAAGAACAGAGAAAAAAAACCACCAGCTCATCTTTCAGGGCCTCAGCCACTACTAAAAACAAATAAAAAGCATTTCTGAGTAGTCACCAAAACATTCCTCCTATAAATAAATTAAGGCAAATAAGAACAATAGTTTCAGACTTGCTAAAATCTACTTACTAAGGGGATGGATGGGACATCATAACAGCACTAGAATTCATCCTCAAGTACAAGACAACTAAAAGGTCTATTTATAACCAAGAAAACCTAAATTAAAAGCACACTATAAACAGCAAGTTGCTAACAATAGGCAAAGAGATGTACTGGGCAGGAGTGGGATAAACAATAAACAAACCCAAACACGTTTAAATGGCAAACTAAGAAATCAGAACCAGTGCTGGAGACGGTACTCAATACCCACCACTGGATTATTTAAGTGTAGTTACTCCTCACACTTTAAGATAACTTCATGTTCTGAAGGTTTGGGGCAAAAGCTGCCCATTCCTCCGCCTTGAAAGGGAGGAAATGCCATGGGAGCTGAGGTTTGTTGGCACAGTCAGTGAAGAACTCTGACCGTGAGCTCCTCTCTCCCCCTTGACTTACACGGGTGCAAAGCCAGCTCTGTGCAGGAATTTACTACCACCAAGCAAGATCAGGCAACTGCAACTCAACATAGATAAGAGGACAATTGGCTGCAAACACAACCAAGTCATGCCCTTGCTGTGAGAAGGGGTGACAGAGGTGGAGGACACATCTGCTCTGCCATCCACTTATTCCTCTGAAGTGCTCCTGGACACACATCTGAGACTCTGCTGAGATCAGGGGTTGTCACTTAGAAGTCAATCCCAGTTCTGGTCAGAGTAAGAAGTCCAAGCCTTGGCAGCTCAGGGCTGAGCCTCTGGTAACACTGGAGAGGAGCTGCACTTCAAATGCTGAAGACACTTCAGCCTCTGCAGAGTTTGGCAACGCCTCTCCTTAATGTACTTTCTGCAACTGTGTTCTTCACATTAGGTACAATTCAAAAATCTCATTTCTCCATCTATGACATCCTGTATTACTTAAAACTTGCCTGGAGGAAATCCAAGTAGCACTGTTAATGAAATGGCAACTGAATCCTTCAGTCCACCACTATGAGACAATAGCAGGGCCCTCTTTGGACCAAGTGTTTTGGTGTTTCTTACATGTGAGCAGTATTTCTGAGATGGTCCAAGGAAGATCATTCTGCAGAGAGACACCTGAATTTTACAGAATACAAATATAAACTGATATACACTATTCTTAATTGAAGTGTGCAGCAGTGATATTTACTGTGGGCAGAAAGCAACTAAAGGTGACCTGCTGTGGACTCACTTTAAATTAAGATATGATGGGTAAAGCCAAAGCCAAACCAAAATTATAGGCAGCTTTTTTTTTCCCCCCACATTTAACTCCACATTAAGGTGCTCTTATTTACACACAGCACCAGACAACATTCTCCTCTGCTCCTAAACAGACACTACTCAGCATGACCACCACAAATTCAGAAAAAACTTCTTTTTTGCTTACCTTGCAACAAAATCAAGGCATGATAAATTTAAGATCAAAAGGTTAGAGGTGCAAAATAAAGATGGATCTTAAGTGTTGCTCTATCACAGAAGCCTAACATTTGTATATCAGTTTACAGAATTCTTAACACACAAATTAAAACTTTCATCCTGATAGAAGTTGCTGTGAATTCATCAACTCTGCTTTTCGTCATGACATGCACCAGTTACTGTAAATTAAACTCTAGTCTCTTCCCTCCAACACAAGCATCTTGTTTTCTTTTACAGAAACATCTACAAGAAATTCTAACAGCAAAATGAACCCTGGCCTGCAACACCCTGATAGCAAATCGCTTGGACCTCAGCTACCTTAGGTTCAAAATTTAACTTTTAAATACAATAGCACCATGGATGTTTCCCAGATTAACTTGTACATTTTACACCTTGAATTCTGTGGAATACACTCTAAAAGGCACAGAAAGAGCATAATTAAATACACCAAGACCATAATTAGAATCATGAGTGAATGTGTTTACATTAAAAGTTCCATAAGCTCTCAGAGTAAAATGTTAACTTTTGGTTTTTTCTGTGAAAAATTCTGGAAACAACAAAAGTAAGTTCTTGCACAGAAATTTGATTCCTCAAGTTCATTTTCCAAGGTCAGAGTACAGTTGGACTGGGGTAATCTGTAATAGAAAGCAACTCTCAGAAAACAAAAAGCACTGCCAAGAATCCTGTCATTTTATCAAGGCAGTGGTGATGTATTTGATTTCCAGCTGTCCACACAAAAAAAGAATAAAATTAAAAAGAGGGCAGTCTTACTTTGTGTAAATGGAAGAGATTAAGCCCATCTATATCAGATTAAAATGCTCTTCTCTCAGTGAATTAAACATGCACAACGAAAGGCATCTTACTCTAAGTAGCTGTCCCAGGTTTCTGTGAGCCAGGACTGAGTGTCCCCAGCCCAGCCCCAGAGATGCAGTCTTGGTACAGGAGCAGTCTGCCACCCCTCCTTTTAGACAAGGACTTCCCACCAGGATTGGAGGGGGCTAAAACTGCCTGACTCAGCTAACTGTATAAAGCAGGAAAAGGGAACACACAAACAGTTCAGTTCCACACTCGGTAAGATAAAGCACGGCAAAATCAACTACAAAGACTTCTCACAAGCCACGTCTGAGGGAGAAATAATGCTTTGGTTACACAGTGGTTTAGTAATTCACACAGTTACACCAGTCTGTGTGCCGCTGATTACATTGGACTTCACAGGTCCACTACACTGAAAACAATTCCCATGATAAAAAAATAAAATGGGCACAACTATCCCTTCTTTCCCCAAAACACATTTGTCAATAAATTTAAAGTTACGCTGCTTTCACCTTCCTTGAAATCCACAGGTAAACAACCGATCACTAGAGGGAACAGTTAAAAAAAATGCTCTGTTTGAAATCATTAACAACGAAGTGTGAACAGTTTCAAACATTAGTCACCGCAGTTCTGACAGTGAACACATTTTGGAATTTACAACCAATATTGTTTCACCCCCTCCAAAACTGACACCCATGAAGTAACTGACTCTACCATAACAACAACAAAACCTGGTGAAACACAGCAGTGACTGCTGATTGCAGCAAGAATAACAAAACATTTCTGACTTCTCACAGCACCATCAGTTGCCACCTTCCACAATAATTTCAGCTGAGCACCACTGAGGACCAAAGGGGTAGTTTCACAGTATGAAAACAGTACTTTCAACGGCAATCACAAAAATCCATGCACTGCTATATGTTCATATAAAACTGCAGTCAAACGTCTCTCTCAGCTGACTTGCTTTGTCTCCGGATTTCACAGGAAGCCTTGCAGCTATGACATTCTTGAAAATGGGAACTGTTTATTAACGTTTTAGAAATGTTTAGAAAGACTTTTACACGTAAGTAGCTTCCTAGATTTAGGAAGGAAAGCTGAGAACTGAAAGGGGGAAGAGCACAGATGGCAATTTGGGTGATTCTGCTCGGCCACAAATGCAAGTGTAACAGTTCACAGCTCACACAGCTGGTTAGTGGCATCCATTAATGCAGCAGACCTGACACAGAGGCTGCAGAGAAGCCACAATTACTACAACAAAAAACCAAACAACGATTTTTGCCTGCAGCACATCATTTCACACAGGGAGCACCAAAGGTTGGAAACTTCTCCTTTCTGATTTCCATCACACCACTGGAACACAAGCAGATTGAGGTGTGTAACTTTTTTGTTTCTATCCCTCAGTAATTGCCAGTACAACTACCATACCGAGAGTCATACAGTGATTACATTATAATGAGAGCAGTGAAACACAAGGGCTTAAAACTACAGTTTTAAAGGGTATAAACAGTAACTACAACATATGTAAGGATATGTAAACATTTGTAAAAGTAATAACACCATTGTGACACTTGGGACATGCTAGAAAGCACAAGGCTATCAACAGTTAACCAACACCTAAAAAGCAGCCTCTGTTTTGCCTACAACCAGGTACTTCTCAACATGTTCAAGGTTAGGTTTGTACTCTTTTTAATTACAGTGGATAAACCCAAGACGTTCTGTAGACACCAACCACCTTTCCTGGCCACGTTCCTCACTTAACAGATGTAGCACTACAGGCCACGTGCCGTTGCACCACAACTCCCTCGTGTCAGTAACCAGGAACTCCTAACAGGACCAAAAAAGACCAAATCCAAACTTTCCAAAAGTGACTGAACAGGTTAAACAACACACTCAGACTTCTCCACTGCCACAACAACTCTGCATGTATTCGCAAGGCAGCAGTCTTCAACTTTTCAAGTTTTTAAATCCAAAGTCCATAATGGTGTCAGTGGCCTGTCTGGAACTCACAGAAGACAATAACGGGTTGGAAGGGATCTTAAAGACCATCTAGTTGCAAATCCCCTGGACACCTTCCACTAGACCAGGTATTACTTTTTCAGCATGTGAACTAATCAGGCAATTAGAAACAGCATTAAAATGATAATGGTGACAAAAGAAAGCCCACCAAGTTCTAGTAAAGAAAAGTGCATACATACAACTTCACGCTCGTGCTAAGCCAAAGAAATCCCAGAAACTGGGAGAGCATACTGGAGGGAAAGAGCTGCTGCTCCCTGCCTGCTTTGCTCTTGTGCCTTCCTCAAAGTGAGCAAGCACCAACTTCAGCAAAGTCCTAAGGCACAGTCACCCTTCCCTAACACAGCCTGACCCTTCAGTAACTTAAACACATGCAAAGCAGACAGAAATCACTGAAAGACACCTTCCTTTCAGATGTCCATACCTGTGGAAGTGCAGTATTGAGCTGTCTCTGCAAGGAGTCTCTCTCGTGGCCAACTTCGTGCAGCTTGCCCTGGGTGAGCGCCAGGGTCTCCTGGGTTTCCCTCAGCGTCTCCAGCAGGCGATCCCGTTCCTCCAGCATGGACACCATCAGCTGCTCGAAATGGGAATCCGCGTCCGACTGCAACGGGGACCCCGAGCCGTGGCCCCCATTGCCCCCAGCGGGAATCTCGGCCTCGCTGATGGTTGGCATCACCTCACACATCATCTGGGAACCAAACAGAACACAGGCGGGGAACTCGAGTCAAACAGCTCCGAGCAGAAACTCTGAGCGCTGCCCGTAACACCCACTCAGCTTTTCCCCAGGACAGAAGCAGCGAAGGCTCTGCCAACACCTCGGTGTGTGCCACGGTTTCATTAAGGCGAGGGAGAAAAGGTACACGGGCTATTTAATCGAGGCATCGCTTCATAATGAGAATCTTGTGACTCCTTGCAAAACCAGATTTTTACAGCCACGTTTCAAAACGTGATCTCACTGGAATGGATTTGTATTTTTGTTAGGAGTAAGCTGCTGCCGAGAGCCTTATTAAAAAAAAAAAAAGATAAGGCGTGCTGCCTGCCCCGAAAATCTTACACTTGACCCAGTAAGTGACTACACTGCACGTTTTGAGAATCATTATCTGCGTCTTCCAATGCTTCAAACGTCCAAGATCGTATCTAAAACAACGCTCTGAGCTCACGTTGGTTGCGGAAAGTTTATGGTGAAAGTGACGCATGTCAACGAGTGCGAAATCCAAACAGCCCAATTCGGGAGGTAAAACACGTGGGGGAAGATAAAAAGCGAAAAAAAATTCATTATGAAGTAGCAGCGGCTGTCAACGTGGATAACAAAGGCAAAGGCGAGCAAAAATAATTAAAGGCAGAAAATGAATGCAGCTAAAACAATGGAAATGTAAGCACTGTTGGACTGTTCAACTGGGAGGACTTTTTAGAGACCCTCATGATCCTTACCAGAGCTAAGGCATCGAGTTTTTAAAAAGCATCGAAAAAAACTATTAATACAATTCCTGCACACTCACACTGAACCATTAACACGCCTAAAGCTCTCGAGGAAGCCCCTCTCAACATCACAAACCTACAGAAACATAAAGCAAACCAGAACACGTAGCTCTCTCAACCCCTCAGGTACCCCAAACTTTGTTCTCAGCCTCAAATTTCATACCCCTTTCTTAACATCTTAAAGAACCATCAAACTCCTTCGAAGTCTGTGGCTCCTCTCAATCTCCTGAACGACCAGGATCAGTCTGGAGTGTTTTGGAACCCTTCCACGCACGACGATAAGCCCTGTGTTTTCCCCACGACGTTATTTACCTTGCTCAATAGAACCAAAGGTCTTGCGAGACGGGCCCCAGGTGTCCTGCAGTCCCAGCTCTTCTCTGCTTCAGCACTTCGCCGTCACCCCCCAAACCCTCCTGGCTGGCCAAGCACCCATCCAGCTCCAGTCCAGGGTCTGTTCAATCCAAACACCCCGTGCACAGGAAAACAAATAAACCTGCCGGGGAAAGCGCACACCCAGTGAAAAAGCAGCAGCTTCGACCAACTCGCCGAGTCCCCGGAACAGAAGAACGCGAAAACAAACTGTCTCAGCTTCCCATCCCTCCGCCACTGCCCCACGGGTCCTTCAGCAGCTGCGACGGAGGGAGCATGAGCCGAGCGAACCCCAAGGCGCGGTGCGAAGCAGCGGTGCCGGTCGCCGCGGTGAGTGGATGGCTCATCAATGCCGCCCCGGCCCCGCTCGCGTTACGGGCCGGCGGCCGAACAGTGCGGGGACCCGGCACGGGCACCGCGGCGGGGGCCCTGCGACAGCTTCCCGTGGCGCTGCTTCCAGCGGGAGGCTCTCCTGCCAACCCCCGGGGCTCGGGCCCCACATGGATAATCCCAGCTTGGAAAGCGCCGCTGTCCCCGAGGGCCCGGCGGGCACCGCCGATTCCAGAGGTGCAGGCGGCGAGGCGGGCACGGCGGCGGGGCCGGCGAACAAAGCTGCTGCTGCCTTCTCCTCCTCGTCCCTGCTCCTCGCTGGTGGCTCCCGCCCGGTGCCCGCCGCAGGCCCCGGCACCGCCCGCGCCCCTCACGCCGAGCCCGGCGAGG
>VXAU01006138.1:71934-88333 GCA_013399695.1 Formicarius rufipectus
GGGGGGGGCGGGGGGGAAAAGGTTTTCCTTTCCTGTCACATGATAAATTAGATCCTAATGTTTATCCAAGCTCAGCAAAACATCAACCTCTTCCTGCCAGCGAGTGTTGCGGAGTGAGGTGTCTGAGGACAAACACCTGCTGCCCCTGCTCCGCCAGAGCTGCCCACCAGAAGCTGAGGGTGCAAAGCACTCCTCTTCTTGCTTCCCCCATTGCTTTCCCTGCCCGCTGAGTGCTTTATGCTTTGTTTGGACTGAAGGTTCCTTTGTGAGCCTCCAAGCCACCCTGCCCTAGCACAAAACCTCCGCTGAAAGTAGTCCAAGAGCTCCTACACATTTTTTCCCCCCTCTCTGAGTCAAGCCAGCAGTACCTTATTTACTCCTTGTCCTTTGCAGATGACTTAATGACTTAGCAGCAAAATGCATTTTGAACACATTTCAGACCGAAATGAATAGATGAAAGGCCAGGACTTTTGCCAACAGCACTGATTATCCTTTTGTCAGCAGAGAGACGTGACCTGGACCATTGTGTTACCGTAGCAAACGTCTCCAGAGGTTGCCAGACAGAAGAGACTCTTGGCCTGAGGGAGAAGGAATGAGAGGGGAAGAGGCTGGAAGGTGGCCTATAGAGAAGAGGACGGGGGTAATTAATGGTTGTGCCCATGAACAAAGGTAAGTGCAGCAGTAAATGAGTCAGCCCTTGGGCCATGGAAGCCCTGACTTCCACAAACCGGGCATCGACACAGCTCTTCAGACGGACGTTTTATGGATACAACACGGGTCTGTGTCGGATTTGGGCAGGTGTAAATCAAATCATAATTGACTACTCTGAAATTTAAGAGGGTTTTTGAGTTGGACTCGCTCCCTCTCACAGGAAGAAAAGTCTCCACAAAGCCCACAAGAAACTGGAGATGTGGAGAAGACTCTTAAGAGACCAAATGAACTCACATGGTTTATGTTAATGGGAATCCCATCTATGTCAAGACCATAAATATTTCTTAAATTCAGCTGCTATTCCTGAAACCAAACCCACATATGCCCACTCAAGTCCAAACCTGCTGAACTGGAAAAGGTTTTGAGCTTAGTTTCAGCTTCAGTTGTGCAATTTGCAGTTCAGAATTATTGCAGCTGTTGCCTCTTCTGTATGGATTTACAGTGGCAGAAATCCCCTTGAGCTAGAAAAGATTTCTAAAGCCAAGTGTCATTTATGTCAATCTGAAGTGATATATACCCATAATATCTAATGCAAATGTAGTACATTCACTTAGTGTAGACTGATTTCAGAACATTTCATACACTTTATAACTACAATGGAAGACATCGACCTAAAAGTGCATTCAGTGATAAGTTCAGTGCAGTAGAGTAGCATATTGTTTAGCTAAGCGTTTTTTAAAAAAATGATGCTTTTAGGAAGGGCCATATTCATGTGACATAGCTGTGAATAATATTGGAAGAAGAAATATAAGAATTCAGAACTAGCTGTGATAATGCAGCTCCTGCCTAACCAGAACAGGTTTGGATACATTCCACCTGGCTGACCACCTACATCATGAACCCATTTACCCTCTCTTACCTCTGTAATCAGTGCAGTGAGGGAGCCACTCCACGGGAGTGATTCAGAGCTTTGGCGTGGTCCATGAATCATCTTCTCAGGATGCTTGTCTGTTCCCATCGACTCCAGAGGGAGCCCAGGGCAGCTGGAGCCAGGGTTTGGTGCCTAAGCCAGTGTGAGATGGATCTGGATGCTGGACACATGCAGGATCAGCACAGCTTGTTTGCAGGGAAGATGGATGTGAGTGTCCACAGGAAGAAGCAGGACTGTTATGGCTTCGTTGCTGGGGATTGACAGCCCATGGATTGTCTCTCTTGTTAATTTTCCCTGGTCTGCAATTACTGGATTTGCAGGAGCGGAGTCTAAAGCTCCAGAGCCACTGCAGCATCTCAGGAGAGAGAATCACAGAAGCATAGAATGGTTTGGGCTGAAAGGGACCTTAAAGACCATCTCATTCCATGGGCAGGGACACTTTCCTCTGGAATAGATTGCTCAGAGCCCCATTCCAGCTTGGTCTTCAACACCTCCAGGGATGGGAGTCCACAGCCTCTCTGGGCAACCTGTTCCAGTGCCTCACCACCCTCAGAGGAAAGAATTGATTTCTTATGTCTAATCTAAACCCGCCCTCCTCCAGCTCAAGGCTCTTCTCCTCATCCAGCACTCCACACCCTTGAGAAAAGTCCCTCTCCAGCTCTCTTGGAGCCCCTTTATGTACCAAGGCCTCAGGTCTCCTCGGAGCCTCCTCTTCTTCAGGATGAACAGCCCCAGCTCTCTCAGCCTGCCTTCAAGCCGAGAAAGAGTTGCTGTTATTGTTATTCCAAAATGAACGGCAGTTTTACCCCCAACCCCCTGGATACGCACACACGAGCTCTATGGACACGGAGCCTTTTACCCTTTTACTTCACAGGGCCCCAAGAGAGAACAGCAATTGGGTTCTGTGTGGATCATTCCAAACCGGAGACTCCAGCTTCCAGGATGTTTTGAGACCTTGTAAGAACAAAATAAAATCACGAGGTTGTATTATTTTAATAATATATGTGATAAACTTTATAAATAGTCTGACTACAGTAAAAAGGATTTGCATGTCAAACAACACTTCTGTTCCTGTAAATCAGAGTTTGAAGGAAAAAATAAATTTCTTTTTTCTCTTTGCCTGCTATGCCAAAGCTTCTGCTGTTTCAAGTGGCTTTGGAGTAGGCACTAAGCAAAGTGGACCGTGATTTGTGGGTACTCAGGATCCTCTATTATTAGTCCTTCATACTGTAGTAAAGTAGATAAAAGCATTTAAAAATAAAGAGATCCCAAATAGCACTTAAGCCTATTTTTAATCCCTGACTAGATTTCGAGTGATAACACGCCTTTCGTTACTTGCACACTGCTGCGTGAACTTGCATGCAGCAATCACTGCCCTCATCATTCAGGTGCCTGTTGTGTGGTGATAACAACGTCCCAAATCATACCTGTGTAACCAAGGCAAAAGGATTTTTCTGTGCAACCAGCTTCAGCTTTTAGGCAGATGGAAATGTAAATGACACGTTCAGTGACTCACCAGTTTATGTATGACCTAAATGTTCATTTTCACTGTTTTAGAACTCCCCACTGTCTTCGCAGTTTGTACTAAAAATATTAATTTGACAAAATGAACTGGCTGAGATGGGGACTAAAAACCAACACGGCCTCAAAACAAAGTCGTAAAGCAAACTGCAACAGATCAACGCCACAAAAGCCACGGACACTTGAAAAGGCAACAATGTGTTGGGCAAAAAAAAGCATCTCCAGTTTCAAGGTAAACCTAAGGCTGGGGTGAAATTGGCTGCCAACAGACACACTGTGTTAAACTGCTGTCAAAGTTCAGATCCCCACGTTATTTCCTGTTCTCATTAACAGCAATTCTGATTAACAGCAACCCGAGGCATTCCAAACTGGATGGCACCTTTGGCATTTGGAGAAGGGGGTTACTGGGTCACGGTGTGACCTGGGCAGTAAGTCCAGGTAGGAGCCATTTAATGGCAAACATTCAGCTCAGAGCACCTCCCAGGAACCTAAATCAGCACAGTGGCATTTAAAAGCCAGCAGAGTCAGAAGAGAACCTTCAGGGAAAACAGCCAGTACTTTAGAAAAAGCAGCTCTGCATTTGCCAGGGGGGAAAAAACCAAGACCTTTGGGAACAGTGCTCAAGTGAACTTGAAATAAATATTAAGGAAAATAATGGAAATACATTAAGGGGGGTTTCTTTTTAAGTAAATTCCTTCCCCCACTTGTTTCTGTGTTGGCCTCTCCTTACCCTTCAGTGCTGCAGCTGCACCACAGAGCGTGCAGTGCTCTGATGTGTCTCTAACAAATCAGATTATACAGCTGAAAGGCAGCTCAGGCCTGCCCATATATGAGACAAGGGAGCTGGGAGTGGGCTCATCCCACTGGAGAAACACCACGACTTGGGGCAAAATTCCCTGCAAAGCCATAAAGCCCGAGTGTGCCGCACACAGTGCAGGGAGGGATGCAGGGGGAAGTGCCAGCAGCACCCTCTCCAGGGTCAGTGGGAGTGGGAGCTGCCTTGGCACTGTGTATGGGTTATCCCTCCTGCTGCACTCACACTGCCCTCAAAGGATGGCAGGCTGAGGTTCCTCTGTGAAATTGTAATTTTAATGCTGCTAAGACAGCCTGGTTTGAGGTTAATGTGTTAAGGGTTCCTAAGTCCTTATTGAAGCATCTCTCTTTTAATAATGACTAAAATCCCAACGAAGCCTTGCATCCCTTCTTGGCTTGCCACTGGCAGCCTGTCTGTCACTAGCCTGGCCAAATTTACCTTCCCCTTACACAGAAATCCCCTCTGCAAAACTTGTGGTCAGAGAGCACAGGAAGCCTTTCAAAAGCGAGAAATGCCTCTGCAGCCCATGGAATTCAAAGTTTTGGGTATCCAGGGCAAACAGCACACACAGAGTCTAAATACCAGCAACTCTGCCTTACTGCAAAGGCAGTGCATGTCAGTAAAATCTTCACCAGTGTTAGTAATCGCCGTGTACAACACCTACACCTTGCAGACAGAATTCCCAACCTCCTGGCTTCAGGATCTCTGCATCCCCTTCCAGAAAAAGCCCAGCAAGAGCTGCCCACTCCCAGGAGTCTGCTGCTGGCCAGGGCACAAGCCAAGCACAGTGAGCACAGCTCCTCACACTGCCCACTCTCTCTGCAGTCAGACTGCCCATGTGCTGCCTGCCCCGTCCCTGCGGCTCACACCGAGTTCAGGCAGCCCACAGCAATGTCTTTGTCTCCCCCGGAGCTTTGGTCCAGGGCGTCCTCACCTGGCAGAGGAGTCTCCACGTGGAGCCTTTTGGCTCAGCCACCAGCAAAAGACGTGGCCCTGTGTCGTGCCTGATAATACTCTTAGCCCCTGAAATGTTCTTTCCCCCTTTTTCCCCGCTTGCCAGAACCCCTGGATCCTTTGCAGGGAGGTGTTTACACAGCTTTTGTCAAATTACAATTCATTAAGGCTGGCAGTTACTGAATAAAAAGTCATTTACCATGTAGCTGCTGGAAGTGAGATTACATGGCATGTAGCACTGAAAAAAGAAGATGTAAAGCCAAACCAACCAACCAAATAAAAAAGCACTCCCAAAACAAGAGAAAAAGGTATGAAAGGCAGCCCTCTCCTGCTCTTGGTTAAGAAATCCTTATTTCTAGGAAGGTGGACAGCAGCTGAAAAAAAACCTTGTCATTGTCTTAAGTTAATCCTTAAATTGACTGATAATAACAAAAATATTTAGGAAATGGCTGAAAGCCACGTGTAGGATTCAAAAGGGAATAACTCATAATAGAAAAAACCCAGCAGACCTGACATCGTTCATCTGTGCCATAACAAGCAGGGCAAAGGATTTGCTTCAAACCAAGTTCCCTGTTCTCCTGAGCTCAGTTCCCACTGCAGACCTTCTGACCACGCCGTCTGTTTGCTCTGTAACTCACAGCTCAGAGAGTCAACGCAAATCTTGGCTCCCGGGCAGGTTCCAGCTCCCCCAACACTCCAAAGCCTTGGCTCGAGGAGCTGCAGGAGCCCTTTCCTTCTATGCCACACACAATCCATCACTCAGGGCTCCAAACACAGGCCAACCCCCCTACAAACCCAAATAAATCCACACCTTGCCTGTGCCTCTAAACCAGCTCGAAGTAACAATGCCCAAACCTTCCAGGAATCAGGAACACCTTTCACATGCACGAACATGAAAGGTTCAGTCTGGCCAAGGAGAGGTTACCCAGGCCCTGTCAGCCCAGGGAGCTGGTGCCCTTGCCACAAAAGCCATCGAGGAACTTGGCGCCAAGCTCCTTCTTTGTGCCTTTTACCTGTGAAGCCCAAGACTGGAGTGGCAGAGACTCCCCTGCCTTCTGCTGTAACCCTTCAGAGGTATCCTAGAAGCGCCAGCAGAATGAGGGAAGGCTCCTCCCATTCACCTGGGTCGGGGACATTATTTCTAAACTGCACTGCTGGATAATTCCTTGGTGTCTCCAGCTGCTGCCTGCAAAAGCAGAAGGAACAGGGAAGGGAACAGGAGGGCAACTTCAGCATCACAGCTTTTGTATTGACCCAAACGGTGAGACTGGAGGAAAGTGCTGAAAATCACAGCAACTGCTCTAATGTAAACTAGGAATTAAGCCAATTCTTGCATTTAAATCTCTGAGAATAAGACAATGGCTTAAAATCACTTCTGCTGTGGCTGAGCCTAGAGATGCAGCAGCTGGCTCTGAGTTTGTGCTTAATACTTATTGTGGGGCCAGAAACACCCCGTCTGTTTCTAACCAAATGAAGAGATTGCCATAGGGATATATTTCTTTACACAAACAGTATTCAGCTTATAAGGGATAGACATAAGTTTGAGAAGTATTGAGAAATAGACCTGTCAGGAAAGTCTTGTTTTCCAGATTATATCAAATAAGTTTACTTAAGGGTGTGTGTCTGTAAGCATATGGATACACATGCTATACACACACAGATGTGTATACATATATATATATACACACACATGCAAAAGCATATCAGGATTTGGGAGGCACATCATTTTCATGTCCAACACTTTCATTCTCTCCTGTAATTAAATGTACAGTTTCTTTTCACCAAAATACTATGGCACCAGTTTGATTTTAATATATCTTTAAGCTATATACAAACAGTAACATTTCCTTGCATAAATATTCAGCATTTGCCTACTGCATGGCCATGGATATCCAGTTAATAAAGGGAATATTCAGTACAAGTCCTACAATTAAGTTCTGCAGTACCAGATTTTTTGCTGCAAAATCATCACATTTTGTGCCAGCTGAAACCTGCAGTGGCAATGTTGGGTACCAAATCCAGCTGTGTTGTCTGGATTGGGTGGTTTTACCCTCCAATGTGAAAGGTGAGGATGCCCAGGAGCAGCAGCGGGGATGGCTCCTGGCTCCCAGTGCTCACGGAACACACCTCGTACCTGTCTGGGTTTGCAGCCCCAGTGCTGAGCGAAGCCCCCACGGCAGCCAGTTCCTACCAAGGGCTCCAAGTGCACAAAGGAAAGGTTTTTCAGTTCCTAGAGTTCCCTTTGGTTGCATGATTAGACGTTTTTCTTGTCTGCCTTTAATAATGCCACCTTTGTAGTACCAAAATACCCAGAGAAGCTGGCAGCACTCTTTGGCCAGCAGCTCCCCATTACTCTCTTTGCATGGAAAAAAAAAACCCAGGAAGCTGCCACTGGTGCTGCAACATCTGACATGTTAATGTTTCAAGAACAGGATACTCCCTGATCTGCTTACAAGCACCCTGGCAATTCCATCCATGCCCATTTTTCCCTAGGTGAGGTTGCTGTATCCTATTTGAATGCATTAAAAACCACTGGAACAGGCTGTCTAAATAACCAGGGATCATTCAAGAGCTGTCAAAGTCCTCATCAAACCACCAAGAAAATGCATGTTTTTCCCCCCTCAGGCTTGTAAAAATTATTCAGCATTTACTGGTGGGTCAGGGGATGAGTCTGTGGGCAGGAGATAAAGCAGGAAAGTAACATTTCAAAGGAGAAAGTGGGACAAGCCTAAGGGGTGCTTCAGGTAAAGTGTAAATAAAAGAAACTGGGATCTAATTTCTCCATAATTCCTTCTCTAATTCCTCTGAATTAGCCTGTGGGAACTTCTCAGCCCTTGCAAAATCAACTGAGTTCCCCGCAGTTCAGACATCAGACTTGCTGCTCAGGCCTCTTCTGGCAGAAGGAATGGCTCAAGCCTGCTTTAATCACCCATCATTAAAGCAATCACCTCTAAAACAATCAGTTAAACCTAAACTCAAATAGCCCTAATAATAACACCCTATAAACAGTAAGAATGCTAACCTAGGAAATGCACAAACAAGGGCATTGCATTATGTGTGAAAGCAAACTCTGGATTTTCAGAGGTGTTGAAGGACATGGAGTCTGGTGAAGTGCATCAGTCGCTGTGTGATGGCATCTTCCCTGAGACTCTTGGTCTAGACACTTCTGCAAACCTGAACTCACAGAGGTGAAGTCTGTCTTGGACTTTGAAGCTGCAGAACGAGCTGGTCCTTTAACACTGCTCGGTTCCTCCTCCAGTGGAAATGAATACTGAAGACTCAGGAATTTCTAGAGCTGAGGATTTATGTCTCTGATAAGAATTCCCACGTGCATTCCCACTTTAAGCCAGGTTAGGTAAAACAAGGAATCGTTCCTAGGGAAAAAGCCATGATCAGAGTACCTTTTGCCATGCTCCAGATGCTTTGAGTTACCCACAGTGGCTGTAGGGAGCACAAGTTGAGGAGCTCAAGGACAGTCTGGGACCTTGGCCAACCTCCTTGGACATCCTTCTACCCCAGCATTTGATTTGTGCACTGAAAGCAGGGTGGAAAATGAGGATCCCATCCATGGAGTTACTCCTACTGTCAAAGGCCATGATTTGTGGGTGCCTCTTCATCAGGTCTAACATGAAAATAAGGGGTTTAAGTTCTTAGTCATTTAGACACACAAATAAAGACTCAAAGCGAGTCAGGGCTGGAGTGCTGGTACCTATGAAGTTCCAGGAATTAAGAGGAAAGAATACTACATAGAGTGAAGTGCCTTATAAATACAGTCCTCTAAGATACAGCCCAACATTTAACATCCCTTAAAATGCGCAGGCCAGATGCGGAATTTGATGTTTGATTTAAAGACCTGCACATACTCTATGGAGACATAAGTTCTTCAGCAAAAAACTTCTTGTAGGAAGTAGAGTAAGGTTTACAGAAAACGATATGAGCAACGAATAACTTATTTCAGTGGCATACAACATAGCTGCAAGCAGCCCTTAGCTAGAAATGTACACTCTGTTGGGTTCAGTTCCAATTAGTTTTAAGCCATCTGAATATGTATTAGGTACTTCGTGCACAAACATGCAGTCACACACACGAGCTTGGGTTTTGCCATCCAAGCTGGATGCAGAAACGGAAGCCCCCTGTGCTAAACCGGTGCTTGGAAGAACCAAAGCACACTCTGACTGCCCAAGCCTGCCCTCTGACACGTGTTCCAGCAGGCAGCAAAACTGAAGGGAGGGAATTCCTCAGGAGATGTCTTTCCCAGCCCTGCCCTGGTCACATCCCCCCGCCAGGAACGACTTTTCCAAGGGTTATTCCCCGGGCTGGGGGAGCCACGCCAGGGGCTCTGCTTGCTATGGCAATGATGGCTTTGGGGAGAATTTGGGCAGTATGCCTGGTAGTGACAGGAAACACCTCTCAGGGAGACCACTGGTAGGGAAACAAAGATAAGATTTAGCTCATTTGTTCCCATATTGGCATTAACGGCAAGCAAAGTTTTACGGTTCAATTTTTATGCCAAACGTTGCTCAGTTTGTACGCTCGCTGTATATAAAATCTGGTACCAGGTTTGCATACAAAAAGCACTAGCTTTTGTACAGAAATTCAATCTTTATACACCCCTGTGGACAAGCCTTTGCCAAAGGCAGTGTGTACACTTGCAGAATAGTTGCTACGAGCCTCTTAAAAGCCAGACCACAATAAGAAGCGCTCGCTGATTAAATCCTGCAAATCATTTTCTGAAGGAAATACTCCTGCTGGGATCAATAGGAATAACAGAATTTAAAAAATGGAAGAGAAAACATTATAAAACTCGTGAGCACTTTTAATTGCAAGCTCCTCGCCTTGTGCAGAAGCTCTGCAAGGCCAGGCTTGCCTGTGAACAAAATACCTGTCACAGCAAATCCCAGGAGGGGGGGGTTTTCCACCTCCAGTGGCACCGGTGTGGTTTGGGTCTGTGTGACTTCCCCCAGCACAGGAGCCTGCTCTGCAGGCCTGAACACCACGAGGCACAGCAAACTCCCAGCCAGACAACCTGCTGAAGCATGAGGCAGATCCAAAGCTGACACTGAGCTGCTTTCCTCAGCAAGTGCACTTACCACCTCGTTCCAGAGAGACACACCTCAAGACCTTCTCCAGAGCTGCTATTTTTGATACACCAGCCTGTTCAGTTTTAGGGGACACACAGGACACCCCCCAATTTGCTACCACAGTTACTTTGAGAGCTGCTCTAAGTGCTGTGACCTGCCCAAAGCATAGCACAACCTTTTCCTTCCAAAAACTAAAAGCAAGGGAAGCCAAGTTACCATCCATACGAGAACATTTGGAAAACAATGAAAACGTTTTCAACTTCCAACACTGACCAAATCACAGGAATTACTGAATGTAAACTCAGCCAGGATGAACAGCCTCAGGTATCTCAATATTACATCATACTTCCCAAGAGCAAACCTGCTGGTTTAACTTTAGCCTGCTTTGAGAAAGGCATGTGTCATGCTCTCAGGAATGACACAGTAGCAGCAATAGCTCTGTGGATGAGACTATTCAATGATTAAGAGCTGCTCCAAGTTCATTCCTCACAGATTCCCACGGGAGGCTGAATTCCCCTGGCTTTCCAGGCAGCTGAGTCAGGCTGTGCTTCCTTGTCCCCAAACCTACAATTCCCAGCACCCATTGCAACATCCCCCCTCTTCACATGAAGAAACCCTCAACTACAATTTCCATGGCTAAAAAGATTCTTCCGAAGTCCTGGAACCTTTACTCACAACCCCTTCCCTGCCCCTCTGCTCACCCCCACAAATCCTATTTTTAGAGTGTACAGCTGAAACAGCCAACTAGTTTCTATAAATCTACCAGTGCATCCCCGCCATCAAAACACTGGCAGACAAACGAAGCAATAAATCAAAGAGGGAAAACAACTTAGAAAAATATTTGTGCTGGAACACATTTTAAGGACATAGGTGATTCATGCAGGGAATGAGAAAGGCACAAGAAAGTGATTGGAAATAAATTTGAATTGGAAAACACACAACCAAAAAAGTCTGAATTAAACATGCTGAGCACCAGAGACCTTGGAAACACAGAGGCACTGAGCTTTTCACATCAGACAACTAAATCAAGCCATTAGATTTCAGAAAGAAGCCAATTCTTTCAGGAACCAAACAAAGACTGGAGGAAATACAGCTGCCTTTGTGTGGGGAATGGATAAAGAGGAAAGCAAAGCAGTGCATTTGAAATATTCATGACAACTTGTATAAGAGGATTTTTAATTCAGAGTCTAGAAAAGTTCTCAATTCAGTAAGGAAAAGAATGCAATTTTAAAAACACTTTAATACGTGAATATAATTGATGTCTTAAAAAATCACAGCAAATGGCAAGCAAGTACTGAAAGGGACCGAGAAGTGACAGGGAAAAGCAACTCTCCAAAATGAGAATTCTCCTGGGATGGCACTTTCAGCTCTCCATAGATTTTGGCAGGTTGTTTTCTGCAGGCTGTGAGGAAACGAACCTCTCAAGGGACCAAAATGGAAAGGTTTTAGTAATTCCTCACAGGCAGATCCTCTTGCAGAGCATCCTAAAGGCTTTGATAAAAGGGGTAATTAAGTTATTTGTCTTAATCATTCCCAGCTCTAAGTGCAGGCTGACACTTCAGTGCCAGGACAGACCCCACCGAACACCAAAGCCTCTATCCATTGAACATGCGGGGACAGCCCCTGCAAGCTGACCAACAGAATAAACCAGAAGTTATGCTTTTACTTAACCATAAAACAAACACAACATGCTTACCAGAGGCAAAAGAAGGCACCAACCGAAGGCACTCACCCCTCGGGCAGCATCTCCCCCGCACGCACTGCACTGCCACTGCTTTAGGCTCCTGAGGGCTGGCACTGAATCTTTTTTTTTCTTACACCTCCCTGAGTGACAGCATTTAAATGCTACGGCTCCGAGGGAAACTGCAGCTTGTTTAGCACTTATGAGAAATTCAGGGACAAAGCTTTTTGCCTTTTTTTTTTCCTTTAATGTCCTTCCTGTCCCCCAGAAGGACACTGGCAGAATAATGGCTGTTTAGCATCACTGCTTGCTTTAAAAGTTCCTTAGCAGATCTCTCCCAATTAGAGATCTCATCACAGACAGCAACGCCATAAAGTAACAAAACAGTCCCATTTGTTTTTCTAAGCAAGTAAATTTAATGACATGTACACAAAATTATACAATATAAAGCTCCAATTCAAGTTATAAAAAACAGGCACGAGTTCAAGGTATTTAATTAGAAGACAAAAGATTGCCAACTGGATCAGAAAACATTTCCTTACAAATTGCACCCTTCTCCCTTGTCCCTCCTTCCCATAAGAAGGTTTTGTTCCCTTTGTTTCATTTGATTTTGTTCTCACATAAACAACACTTTAATCTCTAATAAAAACAATTTTAATTGGCCCTGAGGTACTGCTCAGTTTGATGCAGTCTAGGTCATTGCTTTCATATGCAGTAAAACATTCATGATGCCTAAACCCTTAACGATACAAGAGGTTTTTATCTCCTGAGGCAGAATATTCCTTATAGCTGATGAGTGCTTGGCTACAACTAACAGATGACTTTGATTGATTCCTAAAATATCTGGATTCTATGCAGTAGTCACTATACTTTTCACATTCCAGATAAACCTCTCCTCCGTGAGCCAGAAGACTTACCAAAAGTGGGCAAGAAAAACATGTTCCCAGAGATCGGAACTGCTACAGAGCTGTTCCACCACACACACATCTGGCTCACTTCACTCTGCTCCCAGGGATTGCTCAGAGAAGGAAAAAATTCTGAAGCAATCATTTCCTGTAGATACTGTGAAATGATCAGTCTATCTGTCAAACAAGCTGGTCCTTCAGCTGAAGCACAGCCCTGTATCCCCTCCTGGGAGTCTGGAATTCACAACTGATACTGGAATCAGCACACGGAGAACTCTGCCTGCCCAAAATGTAGACAGGTGGGAACTCCTCTGTTACCCTTTGCTTGGATACAGTCACTGATACTTTAACATACTACAGTTAGGAAGATACTGAGAATCATCATAACATCATGGAATGGTTTGGAGTGGGAGGGAACTTAAACATCATCTCATTCCAACCTCCTTCTATGAGCAGAGACACTTTCCACTAGACCAGGTTGGTCCAAGTTCCATCCAACGCAGCCTTGAAACTTCCAAGAATGGGGAGAAAAATAATTTAATAGGAAAAAACACACACCAAAACAAACAAAAACACACACACAAAAAAAAAAACCACACAAAAAAACCCCAAGCAATGAAAAGGTTTTTCTGACCTGTGAACTTAAAGGAGTTTCCATTACCTACAATTCTGTATTCAAGGGTCATTGCTTAAGCAAGAGGCACCTACTGCAACAAAACCTTGAACATTCTCAATATCCCAATGTTCGTGCAGGGCAGTGACAGGTCACACGTTGACAGTTGGCCTTCACAGTCATGCACCACGTAGGAAGAAAGGAACTAAAAGTCACACAGGTACAGTAGCAAAAAAGAAGCCTCTTCAACTATCTGTTCAGGCAGTTGGAGGGATGTTTGCAGTGACAATCCTACAATCATTCAAGCAGGAACAATTTCCCCCAGCACAGGAGACGGTCCCCAGAGGCCTCTACAGTCCAGCCTGCCTTGAAGCCTGTGCGGTTTTTCCAGCCTTAGGTCAGGTGTGAAGGTCATTCATTGAAGTCTGTCCCAGATTAAACCCGAGAAATCATCCTGGTCTTGCTCATAAATCCTCTTCCCTCCATGAGTTAGATAAAAACACTTTCACAAAACGTCAAGTGAGGGGAATAAACTAAAAAAATGGCAGAGGACTTGGAAGAGCTATGGGATCTGAAGGGATCCTTGAAGAGAACAAACTGGCCAAAGACAGCCTGATCCTCACAGGATATTGCCAGAGAAAAACCTGTGATAGAGAAATACTCTCAGCAGCCTTTCACACCTCTCCAAAAGAAACCAAGTTGCTTTCTAGGTTTGTGGCACAGTACACACTTTTGTTACCAGAGCTGAGCTGCACCTTCCAGCAGACATGAGCAGCCACTGTGAGGGAGGTTAGGAAAGCATTCCTAGCAAAGGATCCTAAAGCAGTCACAGCTTTAAAAAGGGGCTGCTGTAAACATCTGTGAGACACACAATTTCTTTGGTAGTTTCATCCTTCAGGATGATGAAGGCACTTGGTACTGATTTCAACTAGTTCATTTTCAAACTTGGGCACATTTTTGTCAAGAAAAAGCCACCACATTTAACATCCCTCTTGCACTGCACTCTTGGGGTCTGAGATCGCAATCCTCTCAGTGTTCCTGGACAGAGAGAAAATGTATTTGACAGATTATGGAAGACATTATCTTATGCTACTCAGAAGGAACACCCAGTGCACAGCTAAGACACTGCTCCCTTTCACACTGCATTTATAACAGCTCACAGAAAAGAAATCCAACCTCCCAAGGACATTTTAAATTACAGTTGCCTCAGAAGAGCCCCATGGATGTATTTCCAGAGAAGATGTATCTGAAAGGCATCTGCAGGTAAGGCAAATCTTTTCAGGAGGGTGGCAGAACAAAAGTGTGAGAATTTCTACAAAATGGAGCTCAGGTCTTCCAAAAGTTAAAAAACCTTGAGGGAACTACCCATACTACAAAGTGTTACCTGAAAAGGAATCTATTTTCATGTTAACTGTCATCTGACCCCAAATGAACTTATTAAGGCACATAAATTAAGAGCATAATGAGCAACCTGTGGTAATTATTATTTTGTTGCAGAAAAGAAGGCGGCACGTCTACTTTTTTCATCCGTATCTATACGGATGTGTCTATGATCCCGTTTGGTTCCAGCATTCAGCTTTTGAGATCTCCTCTTCAACTAAGTCTGCCACCAAATTCAGGTGACAGGCCCGGAGAGCTTTTATCAAGTCAGCCACCTTTGCATGTTTCCCCTGGCGTTTCTGCCACTCCCGAAGGCCCTGGAAAAGCTGCTCGTACAGGTTACACCGATGGGCTGCCTCTAGCCTGTCCAGCGCCACTTCGGGCATGCAGAGTTCTCGCAGCAGCTTCTTCCACTCCCTCCCGACACGCTCGCATATGACAGCAATAGCGATCCTGAGAAGGCCTGAAACATCACCAACACATCAGGTTAGCCCTGGGTTTACTAAGAAATGCAGGAAAACGTTTAAAAGTTGGGGTTTGGCTTTTATTTCTAGCAAAATGCTACTTCTCTTGGTGCCTTGCACATCCTGAAGGGCACACATGGAAACCCAAGTACACAGCTCGATTTCCTAGTGACCTTAAAGAAATTAAAAGAAGGAGGAAAGGAGGATGTGAGGTTCGAAAATATCTTCATTTCAAGAAGCCGGTCTGGGAAGTCAAAGCGACCCTGGAAAAGTGTATTGGGAGAACGCTGCAGGAACCTCCCTGGCTGACTCCATCAAGTCTGCAGTCATCTACTGCTCCAAGCCACCTGCATTTGACAAGATTTGTGGGTTTCCGTGCATTCCCTAGGCCAGGTAGAAACTTTCCTTATCAATCCCTTTGTTTCTTCTGTCTTGTGTTGATAAAATATAAACTAGTTTTATATTCTTGAATACCCTTCAGAGCAACCACAATGTATTCCCTTAGTTGTAATATCTCCTCCCATGTTTAGCATAAAGCCAGCCCCTGAGATTAATATTTCATTGTGGAACCTATATATTGTGTTCTGTTACTTTAAATAAATGCTCTATGTTTGACCTCCCACAAACTGGGACCGCGACCGACTGCTACAGGAGGGAATTTCCACCCCAGGCTAAAAAGCGGGAACTCCCCCACCCCTCCCCCGGAAAGGCGTTTGCGTCCACATTCACCGAGGCTGCCGGGAAGCTCGGGGGATGCACATACACCTAACAATACATCATATACCCCAATGTAGGACACCCCACGTACGTGTTTCACGCTCGTCCGGAAGGTCGGCGGCGGGGCCGAGCTGTGCCTGCTCCTCGAAGCTCCGCAGCTGTTCCAGCAGGTCTGCTCGGCCGATGTGCCGCAGCATCTCCCGCAGCAGCGCCAGGTCGTGGATGTCCATGTGCTGCTGCTCCATGAGGATGTTGAAGAGCTCGCTGCCGCTCCGCACCGCCTCCCGCCGCCGCTTCGGTACCTTGTCCTGGCACAGGAACTTCAAGGCGCTGAGCTCGGCTTCGGACAGAGAGGCAGAGATGGACAGCAGCAGGCTCAGCAGCGGGCTCACCGCGCCGCGGCACGGCCCCGCCGGAGGCTCCATCGCAGCCGGGCACCGCGGGCACCGGGGGGACCAGGAGGGATCAAGGGGACCGGGAGGGACGAAGAGAGACCAAGAGGGACCGAGGAGAGAGCAAGAAAGACCAGGGGGGACAGGGAGAGACCGGGAAGGACCGAGGGGGACTGGCAGAAATCTAGAGGGACCAGGGGGGAAGAAGAGGGACGGGGAGACCGGGAGGAAAGGGGAAGGACCGGGGGGAAATGGGGAGAGACCGAGAGAGACCAGGGGAACGGGAAGAGACCAG